>UXGD01000467.1:0-58908 GCA_900474315.1 Torymus auratus | reverse complement strand
ATCGAAAACTGTATATAAATATTGTATCGATTATTGTCTTGAATATTGAGGCAAGACAATACAATATCATGATTAATTTTGTTTAGTATGCAGCCCTAGTATGAGGTTGAAACGGTATTATACTTGTACCAGCTATATAGCGATTTCTAGCGACGACCTTCTAAAACTAATTGGAGAAGAGCCCTCCACATCTCGCACCCACATAGCGAAAAATCGAAAATAAAATAAATAAATAAACGAACTGCGAAAGAGAGTAGTACGCGGGTACACCATATGCCCACTCCCACCCCGTACGACAAAAGTCCCGAGAGGGATCGGTGCCGATTATAGCCAGATTATGCGCCTAGCCGCGTACGTTCGGCCTATCGTTACAGATAGCGCTAATCAGAGCGAATCGCGCCCGTGTATCGCGCGCCTCGCCAGTACATCACACCGCGTGTGCGCGCGGGCGCCGGTCATAACGCGTCGGTGGTGACGGTGGTTTGCGGCCCCGGTGGCGATGACTCGCCGGCGCTACCGCGATACCACGCGGGCACCCATTATTATTCATATATTCCGTATCACGTCTGTTCACGTGCGTATATACATATAGGCTACTCCAGGGGAGGAGGAGGCGGTGGGCGACATCCGTGGGGGGGCGGAGGGAGGTGTAACCACCGTGCTGAGGGCTCGCGACGATGTGTGTACGTGCGAGCGAGCGAACGCTATTGTAAATATCTGCGGTCGGTGTAACCGAGGCCAGCCGGTGCAGTGTATATGTGTGTGTGTGATCTTTGGCGTGCGTGTGGAGTCTGGTTTTTTTGGGGTGTGCGCGCCGGGGTTGGCCCGATTTCAGCTCGTGTGATGTTTATAATGGGAGGTAATGAATTAATGGCTGCGTGCGCGGCGCGATAGTTAACTTTTTTCGATAATGAGATGGACGATCGTGATCGCGTGTTTATTAATTCGGATATTTTATTGCTTTTAGAAAGTTGCTTTTTTGGGTATTATAGGAGGGTTTCATAAAACCTGGAAATAACCGAATGGAAAACATTACTTTTCTTTCCCGCGTTCCTGGTAATCGTTCCAATACACTTACTCAAATAGCAAAAAACGAACAATCCGGCAAAGTGATTACCCACATATAGGACGTTGAAAGTCGCGGCCGTGCACAGCCCATCGGCCAGTAGCTCCGATTCGCGTTACCATACATACAGGCTTCTAGAATCGAGTGAGTGCGGCCTCTCTCCGGGAGAGAGAGAGAGGCAGACAAAGACAGAGAGAGAGGGAAGAGAGCGAGAGAGAGTCCGAGCGGTAATGGAACGAGCGAAATGCATTTGTCGTGTGCGCGGAGAGGCGGCGCGCGCTAGCGAGCGAGCGAGGCAGTGGCTATCGGTAATTGCCGGAGAGACTAGTCGGAGCCAACCTACTGCTGGCCAGGCAGCCAGACCAGTCTGCAGTCTCTCTCTCTCTCTTCTCGCTCTCTCTGTCTCTCGACTACGGCCGGCTTGTTCCGCAGGCTCCGCCTAATTACGGATCGTCCGGGCCGGATGACTTCGAAATGCTGTCGAAATTACGCCTCGGCGAGCTTACGCATGCATTATCTCTCTCTGTCTCTCGTCCGAGAGGCACACAGCCCGCGCGCGCGTCTTTCCGCGATTACGCTCTGTCGCGCGTTTCTCTCTATGGCCGTTTCAGTCTCTGCCCTTGCCTCTACTACTAGCACCTCGTTGGATGAATATAGATGGCTTGCAGGGCGACCGATTCGTCTCAAATTCGTTGGTCTAAATCTCGAGCTATATTTTGGTCTTGATGCGACGAGTAAATAAGTATTATTGATGAGTATATAGCAGTAATTTGATTTGTTAAATGGATAAGTACGTTTAAAAATATATATCGATCATATGTACCAATCGAGCAAGAAGAAAGCGAGCAATGAATAAGCTATAATGATGACGTTTGAAATGGTGACATAATGCGCAAATATTACCAGTCAATTTGTTAAAATATAAATGCGACCGATATTTCGTTGTCGACGCCCGGTGCAAAAAAAAGCGCAATGATCGATACCGGGGGGCCAATCGTCTTTGACAATTAGTGATTTATTTTCTATTTTAATGACGGAATATAATTTTTCGATAAATAATATTGCCCGTCAGTCGAATCAAACGCGCTGGCGAAGCGAGACGAAAACAGTACTATAGTCGCGCGTGCCGGTCGCGTATATGTATAGGTGCGCGCGCATACATCGCCCGCGGATAAAACATCATCTGTCAATAACCAGGGCGTAAAAGTCGAGGAAAAATCTGGCGTATACGCGCAGTGCTTTGGCGGCATGCTTTCTCATTCCATGTTTTCGTAATTTTGTGTATCGATCTGTAAAAACTATAAGGGAAACGCTTCGAAACACTTTTACATACGAATCGAATAAAACTATTATTTGATTACGAATGGTTTATGAATAATGAAAACTACACGCGAGACCTCGTAATAAAGAAAAAAAAATTCTTATTTCATCCCACAGCCAGCATTTTTTTCCCAATTTATTCCAACAACAAAGCCCGCGGAATTAAATAATAAATAAAAAAAATCCAATATAACACCGTCGCAGCGTACGCGTAAATTTTCCAAAAAAAAGCGTTCGCTCGTACATCGCGACCACGAGACCTCGTGTCCTCCCCCCAAAAGTGTGCAAATTCAAAAATGCATAAGTCACTCGCGCATCCTAATGCATTTACAAACAGCCGCCAACACGGGGACGACCACTGCGTTCACTACGCGCCGCGTACGTACACGCTCATCGGCAAACACGCGCACGTCATTCCGTCCGTCGAGCATCTGTAAACGAATATGCAGATTTTCGTTAAAATCCTCGCGCTAGCACAGTACGGTACACAGGCGCGCTCGCGCAATTTATAGTGCAACGGGCGCTCGGTATATAGGTACACATATGCACATACTAGTACACGAGAGGGACAGAGAAAAAGCTAGGGGTAGCATGTGAAATTCATATTCCGTGCGGCGCGTGACGTCAGCGAGAGAGCGCGAGCCGCAGCCATAAAACAGCGAACGGATTATCGGACGCGGGGCTTCGCATAAAAATATCCGCCTGTCAATCTGCAGTAGCGCGCGGCGCTCGAGCGCTCAGCTCTCTCTCTCGCGATGCCCGCTGTTGATATTTCGTTCTTTTTTCGTCTCGCGAGCCGGCATTT
Organism: Torymus auratus; assembly: GCA_900474315.1. NCBI lineage: Eukaryota > Metazoa > Arthropoda > Insecta > Hymenoptera > Torymidae > Torymus > Torymus auratus. The sequence goes on along the minus strand of UXGD01000467.1, from coordinate 55,717 downwards.
TTTTTCATTTTTTATTATTCTTCCGTCTGCAGCGGCGCGCGTTATATACTCTTTTTGCTCGTGCGACCAAGTGTAAAATGATCGCTGGAAGAAAGAGAGGGAGGGAGAGCGCGGCTGGCCGTGCACCTGGGGACGATCTTGATAGGAGCTTTGGAATTTCTGGAATTCTTAGACGAGAAAATCGAAGGGTTCATATCTGGTTTTCTTGATTTTTTGATACCATACATCATAAACATTTCGTTCGTTATTTTTTTTTGTAATGCGGTATATCCTTGAGAAAATTCTCACCAAAAATCGTGAGAAATACCGCCTCTAACATTTGTAATTTATTTTCACACTTTAAACATCATTACTGTATTTCTCTTTATCACTCTAATAATTACATCGAGCGCAATTTAAAACCATCCGCAACTACATTAGATCTCTTCCCAATCATCATCTCCTCGCCCAGAAAAACTCAATCCTCTCTTTGTCTCTCTCTCTCTCTCTGCCATCACTGCACAATCATTTCATCCGGATCGCGGCCGCATCCCTGACGATTTTCTCACGTTTTTCTCCGCGCCCGCTCGCCTAATTATTTCTCATGGCAGTCAGAGCGGCAGCAGCATTGCACATACTCGTCTCAGCGCTAAATGACCGATAAAGAAGGCCAGCCGGCAGAAGAAGCGCATACCGGTAGTCAATAACTTTTGTTCCGCGCCTCTGAGCCGCGGCCTATTAGTGTATCTGGGTGAACCGCGACGACGACGATCCGGGACGTTGATAATTAACCCATCCCATTCGTCTGCGAGGAACACCGTAGTACGTATATATAGTTATAAACACGTCGTATGTCCCACTCGTATAAACTCTGTACGGTGAAGCAAGAGCGAGTTGTTGATGCGAGGAAGTCCGTGTATACACGTGAGCTAATAGAACGAGGAAACATAAATATGTGAGGCGAAGTAGGTCTCTGTGAGATTTTAAATTCTTGTTGTTGTTTATTAATCAAGTTTATCGAGGAAAAACTATTAGGAATTTAAATGAAATTAAATAATTCTTTTGTGTGCTTTGCAAATGTCAATGAGAATATGAGATAAATTGAAAAGGAATATATAATCAATAACTAATTACAGAGCCTATCAGATGTGACATATCACGATTACAAGCAATTAAATATGCATTTGATTATCAAATTTATATCATCATGTTTTAAATAAACGTAAGTGAAGATGAATATAGTATAACGCCGAATGTAAATAAAATAGCACCGATCGATCGCCCAAAGGTCGTTGGCCTGTAACGTCTTCATTTATTCATCGAATTGCTTCATATTCCCTGACTAACTAATAATCGCTGGCACAACGAACATTCCATTTTTAATAATACATTCCATCAATGCGCAAATACCGATAATTCAATCAAGCCGCTCATTCAATCCTCTCAAAACATTCATGCTTTATTTAGCAACGACACTTCCAACACTCTTGCGCGAACCAACAGCAACATTTGTAACCCGACACACAAGATCAATCAGCTTTTCCGCGATCGCGTTCTCCCAGGCAGAAAAACACCTCGCCAAACCGAGTACGGAGACTATACAAGGCGCGGGAAGAAAAAACCCGACTTGATCGGGCTGAGATTTTCTCGCGCACGCGTGCAACGACAGATACACCGCGGAGGCTGTATACAGCGTAAAAACATTCGATTCCATCGGCGCCTCTCCGCATAAACAACATAAACAACGTTGCCGCGCTGCAGTACTGCAGAACGCGCTAATGACGGGATATTAAATAACGATAACGATCCGGCCAGCGGCTTTTTTGTCACTATACCGGCTGACTCTCACTCGCCTTATATCCACGCGCGAGAATAACCGCTGAATTTCACTGACTTAATTGAGCGAGACAACGGACTCTCTGGGGGCAAAAGTACGCGCGTGTGTGTGCGGGAGAGCTGGATCACCGCCATAATCGGGACTCCCATTCGCGGTAAGAGAATTTCGCTTCTTGTGCGCGGGGCAGTAAGTACGCGCCGAAGAAAAACGAGGTTTCTGCAAAAGTGCTTGTAATTTATTGTTTAGTGCGGCGGCTATTTTAAGATCCTCTCGTATTTTCTACGCGTGTATATACACCTCGTTTTCCCTTGCATTGGTTAATTGAAATTGTTTCGCCGAGAATATAAAACACGCGCAACTGCTTTACAATATACATTATATTAAACGAACGAAAACGGCTTTTCGAAAGTTTCGCGTGCGCGCGGAATAAAGCTATTATACGCGCTGTTTAGAGCCGGAAAATCATTGACCGCGTTTCTATCCATAAAACTAAAATAATTGCGCTTTATCGAGCCGCGCGGCCTCGCGTCGACCACCCGCGTATATTAATCACGCTTTTATTATTTTCCGAAGCGAATCTACTGCCCATGAGCCGATACAGCGAATTAAGTTCATTAGTCAAAAAATATTTATTGGCACGTAAACGGCGCATAAATCGGAAAAGTGCATTCGTAATCTCTCAGCGCTGCTGCTACTGCTGCTAGCCGCACGCGAAATTGCAACGATAAAAGCGGCGGTGGGAGGAGGAGGCGTTGGCTGCTGCTGCTGCTCGGGGGCTTTCGATACGCGCGCGCGTATATATATATATCTGGGGGAGAGGCATCGGAAACATCGATAGGCGGCGCATTATTACAGCGATGAAAATCACGCGGTGGCGGCGGTGTGGTAGCTCGCGCGTTTCCCGAGGCTTTTAAAATCCGATGACGCGTCATTTTTGCGGATGCGCGAAATCGATTTAACGCGGCATTATCTGCCGAGGCAGCTCTCTCGCGCGCGCTCCCGTTTAACCGATAGCGACGTGCGGATGAGCAGGTACTTTTTACATACAAATGCACATGTATTCGTGTGAGGTATGTCCGACCGCGCGTGCATTTATGCAAAATCTATATACTCACACATCGCGGCTGATGCTAGCTCGAATGCGTAAAAACGGGTTTTTTTGTTTTTGTTTTAATATTTATGACGTCCTCTTTGACTTGCCACCTTTTTGTGCAATTTCAGTTCACGCTTATGTACCTATTTGTAATTAGATTGGCGGAATAACTTTGCATTTGTGTACAAAAGAATCGACTCTGATTAGGCCAGCTCAGCGCGTTATACATCATGCTTTGAAAAATAACAAATCCACCAGTTATTTAAATAAACCATTTCATTTATAAAGTCATAATTCAAATCCAATCCGAGTGCTCGAAATGGCAATTAAAGCTCCCGCAAAATCGAACCGTATAATTGAAAAAAAGGCGATTAATGACGCCCCGGGGACTCGTTTAAAAAGACAAACAAACGTTATATACGCATGTATTATTATATACATACTACTATAGGAGTGGGTGAAGGGTGCGGGCGTATGTATATCGGTAATGCCTCCGCAAACATTTCTGTAATGCCTGAGCAAATGGTCTCTATGAAGAGCTTAGGGCGCCGGCGCGCGAGGCCGTGGGCCACTGACAGTCACCTGTCCGCCTGTCTAGCGGTTATATTCCACGGCGCGAGATCGTACGGCTCTCTGGCTGCCGCGCCGATGAACAGGTGCATGCGCTTTATGCTCGTCTGACAGATAAATCGTTCGGGCTGCGCTTGCCGGTAGCGCTGAGGCCCATCGGGGATACCGTTCCGCGAAGCGCTCGAGGTGAGGGGATAACGATCAATCGGCGATTCGTTTCACTTAAAAATGCTAATTTTCGGGGCTCGCGCAGGATATGGGTACGTCGCGGGTAAGGAAAGTGTAACGGATTGGGTCTTCGAGAAACAGGCTAGTATTATAATTAATAGTGTTTATTTGTCAACGAAGGAGGTTTAGTTTGGGTTGGATAAAAAGTGTCACTCGCGAATATCGAATGAAATTTATTGGAACAAAAAATATATTCCTCCGGTCTATTTCCATAACAACCGCAAACCGTATTCTTCACCCCTCCCAAAGTGCAAAAATCATTTTCCGAACGTGTCGAGTTATAAAAAAAAGCGAGGTGCGATGAGAACAGACAGACAGGGTTGAGCGGGTGTTCGGACGGAGTGTGTGTGTGTGTCGGAAGGAGATTTGATGTGGCCGTGTCACAGGGTCAGAGTTTTCCTCTCTCCTCCCCCTCTTGGCGTATATACGCACCCGAGCAAGTGGCGAACTATTTCCTCTGCAGCTGCAGCCTGTATATATATACGTTTCGTTACGCGGACTCACGAGCTCGCGTCAATCACTCAAACTCTTTCATATACGTGAGCTCGCTGGCCGGCCGGCGCGCGCGTACGCCGGATATCGGCATCCCGCAACGATTCGCGGCAGCACGGCTGATTGACGTGCTCATTACGAATATTGTATTTTATTATCGCTATCCGCTACGCAGAGAGATACACACGTACGTACGTACGCGCGCGCTTCAATACCATACGCGCGAGTTATTGCCGACTGCTGTCCGTTGTTTTTTCCGTCTTCTGCCCCCCTTCCCTCGTCTCTTCCGCTTTTTAGTTTTTGTTGTTTCCATAAATCAGGAATCGAAGGTCCGCGCGTCATTGTCATCGATTATCGCGGTTCGTTTTTTGTGGAGTGAAGTGGACGCAATCGGCCGATTTTCTCGCGAATTATATCAGCGGATGTAGGGAGTATAACGGATAGGAGATAAGGGTTTCGCTTTAAATCGCGCGTAAGGACGTCGCTCCAAGTGTCGAAAGATAGACATAATATTGAGATAACAGGAATCTTAATGGCCTGTTCCAATAATTTCTCGTCTAATAAATCACGTCGGCCACTTAAGCGCGGGATCGGTAATTAATAGCTACTAAGTATTAATTTTCTATCTTGGCTATTCATCGAATTCAAAATATTTAGAGCGAGATTTATGACTAGAAATTTTTCCACTAGGTGTCGGAATGAAGATTTAATTATACCCACCATAAGAATAATAAAGTAATAAAATATATATGTTTTAGATAATTATTTCACATTAGAATTTAGTACTTATTCATGACGTACTATACAATAATGGCGAACCGTGGTTAATAAACTATAGCCATTATCAGATAATAACAGAATTAGTAGTAACAGACAATTCTCAATATTATTGACTGTTCTATTGCGCTATAGGCTCTCGTATTAATTGTTACCATCTCATAACGCATATCATACGTAGAATGGAACGATCATTTGATACGTATTTTCAATTGCTATATAAACTTTACATTCTATTTATTGATTTTGATAATAACTGTGCGTGGTATTCTCCATTTTATGGCTTTGATAGAGCTGCCAAAATTCAATCAGCTTTCGCCTTTACAAATACAAAATAACGACCAAATCGCACAAAATTCCCATTCAACATTTTTCAAAATGCGGATTTAACCCGTAGAGGACCAGGTTACCGACCCTCATCCTCTCCTACAAGGCTTTTCTCCTCTGCACGCTGCCGCCACCGCTGCTGCAGGCTAAGACCGAAAGAAAGGCTATGCAGAAAAAGAGAAGAACGAGGCAAGCGAAAAAAGAAGAAGCGAAGGAAAGTTCTCTGGCTCTCTTTCTCTCTCTCGCCTGGAGCGCGCTCGCTTGCGTCCAATAACGTGCCGGATCCAAATTGCTCGTCGCGAATGGGCACGCCTCGCTCTCTCGCGGGGATATCCCCCTTGTAACTCGCGCATAGCCCATTCCGGCTTATGCAGCCTCCTCTCTCTCTCTCTTCCAAAGCTTCGGGCGCGCACGCAGAGAGGAAGAGGGAGAGAGTGAGCGGGTTACAAGACGAAATAAATACAATATTATGCAAACGGTCGGAGGACGGGGGCAGCAGCGAGGCTGATCGCAAAGCCGCGGGAATCTCGGGAATCCCGAATAAATTGACACTAAACGGGTTTTCGTATATAGGGGGGCTGTGTGTGAGCGCAAGTATAGAGAGAGAAAAGAGGGGAAAACTCGGAGCAGAATGAGGATGAGGAGGTGGAGGAGGATGCGTGCGTAGCTGAGCGTATCGATAGGTAGCGGGCGCGCGCGACACGCCGTATAGAGCCAATATCCACCTAACAACCATCTCGTTTATAGGAGCGACTACCCCAGTTTGCCTATACCTATACGCGGGCTTCGTGGGCATGATGGGGAAGGGTGAGCATGTGTGTGTATGTGTGTACTTAGGGGGAGCTGTGTTTTCGCGAAATCTGTATGCATAGGCTGCTTATGAGCTTGTGGGGCCTTCGGATTCGAGTTTAATTTTTGGTTCTATAATAAGATAATAGAGGCTTTGGGAATTTGTGAATCATAAATGCAGATCTTTGTGCGAGTTACATTGTGCAAGGTTATATTATTAGACACTTACTTTTAATGAATAATGTAAAATTAATTTGATACGCATAATTAATTTGGAGATATAATACAGTAATGTTTTACGTAGTGTTTTATGAATGTTTTACATAGAATAACTTAAACTATAATTGTTTTAATGAAATGGTTTAAATCAATTTAATTTGATCTAATAAAAGGAACGTTTAAATATGTAAATCATTATGGATTGACATTTTTATTCGGGAATTAAGTATTCACTACGATATCCCGATAATTCCGTTAATTGAGTGATGTGCACTAATTTTATTAAATTTTCAAGCGATAGATGTAATAAAAGACTGCTCAACTGTTATAATGTAAGATTAAATAATCTACATTTCAGCATACTTTAGTAATATAAAAGAATCATCATAATTAATACTATCAATTCCAATAAACATGACAACCATTTGAAATCCATACGCTAATAGAACCCTACACTTCAACGGATCTACAAAGAAATAACTCGATCCGCGTGCGAGAGCTCGAAACGCACCCCACTTCACTGAACGACGCAATTGCGCTCCTCCCGCGCGCTAATGTCCGCTCTCCGTGATTTTCGGCAGTTGACTCCCACGCTTTCCGTCACACGCGTTTTCGAGGGGGCCGAGTGGGTGTGTGTGTGTGTTGGGAATCATCATCACACCGGCTGCAGCGCGCGTGCGCCCGGGCACCAAGATAGAGAAATAAAGAGCGAGCGCGCGAGAAGGCGAAAGAGTTAGGAGAGCGGGCAGCGAGCTCGAGAGAGATCCCCGGGAGAAAATTATACGCTTTAAATGGATAATTAAATAGCAACAGGAACTGACTGAAAGACTGACTGGGGATGATTGCCGGGTTCCGGCGCGAGCATGAGCCGGAGGGAGAGAGAAAGCCCGAGGCACGCGCACGCGTGCACGAAGAGGTGGAGAGAGAGAGAGAGCGGAGGAGGTTCTCGCCCATCCGCCCCGCGTATCTAAACGCACGAACGTTATAATTATCCCCGCTACGTGCACAGCGCCGCCGCCGCCGTTGTTGTTTCCATGAGCGTGTATGTAACCCCGAATTTCGTAGGCGCGTGTGTGCCGGGGTATACAGCCAACGTGCACGGAAAATCGTGACGACTGACCGTTGATGATTGGTTCCGCGTCGTTTACTGGCTATGTATCTACGGGCGGGTTTTTTTTAATGAACGCTGGTATTACCCGGTTTGGTTGTTTGGGAATTATACGTACGTCTGACATGCGACGTGTCTGCGCTTGTTTGCATTCGAATGGCCTTGTTTTACAAAATTTTAATAAAGTGAAGAACAAGATGGTAATCGGGCTTCAATCGGGATAATTTATCTGGGCGGTCGTGCGAAAAAAGAGAGCAAAACGCAAAAAAACAGCCGGTGTGGCGATAAATTCTGCTTAAAAAAATGATTCCAGCCCCTGATACAGCCAGCGCGGGGAGACGAATTCGTCGTCCTATATAGCAGGGGATGGAAAAAATGTCTCCATTTCACGCGATGTTGCGAACGAACGGACGGTCAGGGGGTGCGGCAGCGGGGAACTAATCAAAGCCTTTCTCTATTTCTCTCTCTCTTTCTTCGTCCTGGTCGTCCAGCAGCGGGCAAACGAGCGTTTTATCTTGTCGCGCGCCCGACTCTCTACTTTCTATTTCGTACACAAGATTAGGCTCTCCTCGGCCGTTTCATTAGCGCAGCGCAATCAGTCGCGTGTTGGCCGAGGGAAGGAAGGAGCGAGAGAGAGAGAGAGAGACAGTGAGTCTCAGAGGCCGCGATAAGCCGGCGTGCGGCTACGGTGGAGAAGGAGAAGGAGGAGGAGGTGATCTAATCAATGAAATTGGCAGACAAAGGCAGATCCAAGCCCCGGATAGAGGGCACGCGAAACAGATGGAAAGAGATAGAGAGCGCACAAAGCAGCAGCAGCAGCAGCTAGCTTGGCGCTCGCACGTAAGTGCACGCTCAGAGGTGTAGATTGAACCTTGGCATTATTGGATGAGCGAGCGAGAGGGTCGATTGCTCTCTCTATCCCTCTCTAGGACGTTGTCCCCGGTCGTGTCCGGAAACAATGAGGGAGGTGTGGCTGCCGCTCTGGCCTCCCCTGTCGCCAGGACAGGAACGAGCAAGAGAGAGAGAGAGAGAGGTGACGAGGAGATGTCCAGCGCCGTGTTGTAACGCTGGCCCCGTTCTCTCTTGACTACGACTACGACGACGACGGCGATGAGGCAGAGAGTTCGGGGGCCACGGAGGCTATTCACGCGGCCTGCGCGGTATATAGGAGAGCCTCGCGTGATAATGACAGGCCTTCGAGACGTGATCGAGGCGCCGTTGCTGGCTCGTGTCACCCGAAGGACCTCGGCCACGCCCGCGAGCTGGCTATTCCTCGAGCCCTGATGTCGAATTCTCACTGCTCTCGCTCGCCCCGTCGATTTTCGAACACCGCAGCGAGAGAGAGAGAGAGCTGCTCTCGGAGCCCTTGCCGAGGATACTAATGAGGCGCGTGATCTCTCGCCGCCCGAAGACATTCGTGATCGCCAATTAGTTTGTGACACTCGAGTTTTGTATAGCGAAAGTGTTTTATGGGTTGCTCTCGAGACCTCGCAACTACATATATCGCGTGGTGATTTTAGCTCGGAGCATTGATTATTGAATATACGAATGGGAAAAAGATTAATACAAACGAAACGCTGCACTCATCAGATAAACCTATGGCCATCCGAAACATCCCGTTAGCCTTTATGCACGCGAACCAAACAGTCCATCATTCCCCCTTGCTATCTCTCTTCGTACCAAACAAATCTTTCTCTCTTGTTTATCCAAAGCGCGTACATTGCGCCCGAAAGATCTGCATCTCTAGCAGCGCATGAGCGGGCGCAAGGGAGAGAAAAGCCGTTTGGCCCGCGACGATGACGAGGCGAAATGCTCGCAAGATGATGCGTAATCTCTTTCTCTCTCTCCACCGACGACTCAGCATACCTTCGAATTATCGGCTTATCGGCTATCTCGCGTGTATCGAGGCCTCGCTCTCACGTGCCGCGCTGCCGCTGAGCATATACCTGCGAGCATTCCATTGTGCTTTTCCGCGTAATTACACGCACGCACTCGTGTAACAGTCGCCTTTTTAATCCCTTGCCCAGGCCCATAAGCGTGAGAAATCACTAAGTGTTCTCTCCGTTGGCCATTGATCTCTGATACCTATATAAGCTTTACAAGTGTAAAGTCAGTTTGCGCGTAGTCTCATGACTTAGGGCAGCACCAGAGCAAGACAATACCATATTTCTGTAATTACTGTCTCGCTCTTGTAAATTCTTGAAAATTTCTTTGTTATCTTGGTCTTGTTAGTTAATATGAAAAGTATTATTGTCTTGTCTTTAAAAAAAAACAGAATTTTGGCTCAAGCATACACAAATACAATACTCAAATATAAGTAAATATACATCCGCCTCTCTCATCTCATCCCTCCTCATTTCATTTAAAGATCAAGTGCTGGCAGCTGGAAGGAGTTTTCAACAGTGGCAGCCATTATCGACCCGGCGTGTCTGGCAATAACGGCACATTAGAGGATTTTAACGCTCAAATTGAATAACCCCGAGGCGGGCGGGTAACGAGTTTATGCCCTCTCCACCCACCCTCCTCTTCGCGAAAATACCTGCACCTAATATCCCGCAGTCGTGGCGGGTGGATGAAGGTGCGGGACAAACCGAAATGAAGACACTGAGTCTGAGTGACGCGTCGCTGACGTCTCTTGTTTTATCTCCTTCTTTTATAGCTCGCGCGAAGGTGCGAGGTGGGAAACACACTATACTCGCGCGAAAAGCGCACGAAGAATTTCGTTTTGAGGGCTAAATTAAGTCGTGCTGCTTACAAGCTCCCTTGAATATTTAACTGTCGCTTTGCTTGAGCACATGGTCTCAGTCAATGGTATATAAAATTTCAAATAAACCGCCTTCTTAATATGAATATCAGTGATTTCCACTGTGATCCAATTATAATTATTCTTAGTTAAGTAAAATTCCAGTGATATGTAGTTTTTCGTTGTACACTTAAAACTGATTTTCAGTGAGTTTCCACTGCTTCATATTTAGACATATCATCGTTCTAAAACTGTCAATCAGCCAAAACAGGTTCGTCGTTCGTTTTCTAGCCTTCGATCTCCCGCCAAACGAGGCCTATTAATTTGACATCTCATCGTTCGCTACAAAATCGAACTATAGGCACGTAAAGCACGCGCCTCTCGCAAAACTGTCCGCGTTAGCGCTAACTCGTTCTCCCCAACGTCCAAAGCGTGTCACACGCTTTGCAGCGGCACGAGGATCGTGGCGCCGGGGCGCGCATCACCTCTGAGAGAGAGAGAATCTCGGTGATGACGAGGCGCGATCTCCGCTCGATCCCACGCCTCGCTCGTTAGCCGGAGTCAGCAGTCGGGTCGTCATCGACGTGTCATTCGGGAGGAGCAGCCTGGAGAAGAGATGCTGTAGCGCACGCAAGCCTTGTCCCCCCTGGCTTCCCTCTTCGAAAATGGCAGGATCACGTCTGGGGAGACACCACCACCACGCCCATCGACGCGCGGGAGGCGGTACTCTCGACGACGACCTGACGCAGCACGCGACGCAAATTGTCGCCCGAGGTCGATATAATGACGAGAATGAGAGAGATGCGAGAGCTTTGGTCGAGTCTGTCTTTATCCGCGGGAGTTCTCTCGATTCCCATTGGGCTGAAACGCTTATATTCCTGCGGGATTGACGACGCGACTATGAATCCATCACGATGTCTCCGTCTCGATTTTAGCCGGCACGCGAACGTCTGTTCTTCTAATTGATTCCTTAGCCCCCCGCGCAAAGTGGATAATGTTCGCGGACGATTGCCGGGAATGAATAAGGAAATGCGAGCTTTAACAGCGATGATTGACGCGTGCCGAGGCGTTTGCTCTTATCCTTCCATCAGCGGCAATTATGCATTTCTAAAACCTCTATTTATAGATCAAGATATAGCTGCATGCACGCTATTACAGCTTGATTTTTCCCCGTGATAATGTCGGAAAAACTAGCACTCCAACCATTACGATGCTAGCGCATATTAAGCGCAATTTGCCAGCTCGACGATTACGCGCTAATCTAATAGAGGAAGGCGCTAGCCCGCACCGGCTGTAGTAATTATCATGAAATCGTCAGGAAGCAATAGGCCCCATTTTCGCACTCTCTCTCTCCCCCTTCGAGCACACCGCACTACCCCTCCCGCGGTGCGAGAGCCCCCCCGAATGGTTTTCATATTGTCTTTTTAGTGTTCATTTTCATTTTATCGCTTGTTTGGCCGAGCCTGACTGCCTGCCGGCTCGACCCTTCGAATGGGTTAATTCAGTTACGGCGGAAACCCACCCTCGAGTCTCACCCCCCTCTTCGCTCTCCCTGAGAGTCATCTGCTCGAAACGACGTCGATCCATAAAGAACGAATAAACTTTGGCCGGAATTGAATCTTACTTTTCCTCGACGTGGTGGTGCGCGCCTGGCTTGAATGTGGAAATTCGTTAGGCCGTTTGGGGGGACGACGATCGCTGCTAAATTGGCATCGAATCGGGAATTCCTTTTTCGGAAAAGCTTTATTCTACTGGAATAAGTATAACGCTTATAATAGAGTTTGTCATTAGGCTAATGTTGAGCGTCCAACGTGAAGTATATTTTAATGAAATGCTTTTGATTTATTAGCCCTTCTAAGCACAGTACCATCACCCTCTGGCTCCAATTTTCCAAGTACTCTCTCACAGCGGGGGAACCCCAGTGTGCACACCGACTCGTGGGCGTTAAAAGTGTCCCTCGCGATGATTTTTCACGCAATACACTGGTAGTAAGTAAGGTCCTGCGAAGAAACTCTCACAGGGGACACGGCACAAACACACATACAAGCGACCTTCTCTCTTTCTCTGGAAAACCATCAGCGAGAAAGTCGTCGTCGTCGTCGGCGTGCAGCAGGGGTATATAGCGCAATGGTAGACCAGAAAGAGCGAGAGAGAGACCGAGCCGCGCGCCGGCAGCACTTAAGACTATTGTTTTCAATGTAATTGGATAGCTCGACGCGCTTGCTGGCCGCCTCTTTCTCTCTCTCTCCCTTCGTCTTCTCGGATGCAGCGGGAGGAAGGGTGGCGCGCGAGCGAGCGAGCGGGAGCCAGTCCCCAGGAAGCTTCGACAATTATCTTGATTGTTTTATGCATATACCAACGGTCGAGAGAGAGAGAGAGAGAGAGGTAAGGAGGAGAGAATGATAGACGATATTCTCTGTTCTGTAATTCACTACCGCTGCCGGTGGACGTCCTCTCTCTTACTCTCTCTTGAGCACGCACTCGGTCTATAGTATCTCCGCTAATTCGGCCTTGTTCCCTGCGTTGTTTCGCGCACCTGCTGCTCCTGATTTACACCGGCTTCTTCCTCGCCTCTTCTTCTTCTTCTTCTGCTTCTGGCACCGTAAGTGTGTGCCCGTGCGTCTATCCTAGAAAATTGTCCCAACAACGGCGAGTTTATAGTTTGCTTTTTCTCTTTTTTTTCTTTAAACTACAACGTATAATTTGATTATATACAGCCATACGAAAGATTAGATTGCGAGAGGACAACAGTTTATCGTCCGCGTAATGTACACGCTGTATATATAGCGTAACTTCAATATTTCAGCAAAGCAAAAAGCGAGGAGAGAGAAGCGCGTGTTCGGTTTACAAAGGAGGGGGGAAAAGCTCTCTCATATCAGAGAGGTCGGCTTCCCTCATTACGTCGGGTGCGGCGGCGAAGACGCGACTACCTCCGCCTCCTCTCGTTAACAATAGGTGTATCGCCGCGTCGGTTTAATTAGGATAAGAATCTCTATCTCTCTCTCTTGCTCGCTCTGTCTCTTTGGGCGCTATATACCCGCGAAAGGATGGCTACGCGGCGTCGCTTCGCTCTTTTTCCCCTCTCCTCTCTTTCTTTCCCCTTCGTGGCTCGCCTCCAAGAAACATGATATACCGATCGAGGGGAGGACGTGCGCGCGAGCTCGCGGTCGCCGGCGCGGTTTCCGAAAATACCGCACGCGCGCGCCTCTCCGCTATATAACGCCGCGTGCGCAAAAAGTTTTCGCGGGAACGTAATACCCGCGGGCGCGATCGCCACGTGCTAATTATGTAAAAATATGACGCGGTTCGGGCATATACGCACAAGCGCATATACATATATGTATATACACATGCCCGAGCTTTTATGTTTCGGGGCAGTCCCGTGTATGTGCGTCGCCGCTGGCTCGTTTTTTATACTTTTTATTTACGCTCCGCTCGCGCGCTGCCATTGTGCGTGAAATTCTTTCTCCGCCGCTCGCGACTACTGCGCATTTTTCAAAAGCTGTATTTTTTTCGGCTGCGCTTTTGTTTCCTTTTTTCCCTGCTCCCGCTGCTATAGCCACCGACGTTCCGTTGTGCGTCGGGCGGTGCGCCTTTTTTTTAATAATAAACAGAAGGCACGGGCGCGGCGTTATTTCGCTGCGAAAGGTGCAGCAGCAGCTTTTTTGTCGCGAGCGTGCTGCGTTATTTACGAGACTTTGAGTATGAGGGTTTGGAAATTTGTTTTTTAAATTTTCGGAGCGCTGGCGTCCGCGTCGCGTCGAGTTCAAGGGAGACCCTAAATCGCATTTCACGGGGCTATTATGATAAAATATCGATTATTAAACTTCCGAACTCGCGTCCCGCACGAAAATGTTATTTAGCTCTCGCGGCCGTACTTTAAATTTACACTGTACCGCGCGTTTAACAGCGTCGCCGCGGCGGCAGCAGCAGCGATCGTAAATTCGAGGCAAACATCGTCCTAAGTTCGCTTTATCGGGCTTACTTTTTCCGTGCGCGCGTCGGAGAGAAAGAGGGGCAGCAGAATGAAAAATCTGATCCCGAAAGGAGTAGTCCCGAGCTACACAGGCGTATACACCTATACACACGCCAAGGACTGCACATCTGCGCAGATGCGAACGCCGATAAAACGCGGTGGTGGCGTCGCACCGAACATCCACGTATCTCCCGTTCCTTTTTTTTCCATCCCGATACTCTCTCTCCCGCGCGAGCACACACACACAGACTTTTTTTTCTCCACCGAGCAATAAATAATATTTCGCAGGTGCGCTCCGGCAACGCGTAATGCTTCCCGTGTCTATATATGTATACCTACACGGAGAACTAGCCGCCGCCGTGCACACGCGGTGCAGCAGCAGCAGCAGTGGCTATACTGCAGCCAGCGCGTCGCGCATATCGAATTTTTGCGCGGCTGCTGGTCTGTCGCACTCACGCTCGCACCGTTATATTTCGCGTCTGCGAGTGCGAGTTTTCCGTTATTATTTTCAATTACAGTTGCGCGAATTTATGGGCGTTATGTTTTAATTGTCGTATTCTCTGCTTTTTTCCAGCATCCGTACCCATCGGAAGACCAGAAGAAACAGTTGGCGCAGGACACGGGGTTAACGATTCTTCAAGTCAACAATTGGTGAGTTTTTATTTTCTAGCTGCGTTGTTATATATATTTGTCTGATTAAAAAGTTGACACGCGATATCGTATTTATATTTTTCGTAATGTATAGAAGTAAATTGAAAGGCATATCTGATGAGATAGAATATTCAATTACAACGTTTATATTCAGCATTTGATTGATAAATTGTTACACATGTAACAGAGCATACAATAATATCTATGGATCATAATAATTGAATAGATGATATTTAATTTACAATAACTGGATATTCAGTTCATTGTATCACTAGAAAACTAAAATGAACTTTTTCAACGTTTATTTAGTGATCATATTTTTAAGAGAAAATAACATAAATAAAAAGGCTTCATGAAAGTCCATAAATTAAAAATAGCCACGGAAGAAGTATACACCATAAACTGAAGATCGCAAGCCTCACGCCTCCAAGAAAGAGTGAGCGAGTAAAAGAGAGAGAGAGAGAGAAGGAGAGGGACGATACCGTTGCATACGCTCGATGGCGTGTAAACGTAACCATTGCGTTTTACGCGCCTAATCTCGGCGAGGATAAGTGCCTCTTGGATTCTGCTTTCTCGTTCTCTCTCTCTCTCGCTCCCACCCCGGTAGCCATTACGTCTGCGGTTTTACGATTTTCGTATCTGGGCCGACGACTTTGTCGACAGGCGCGCGCGCGCTCGCGGTAGTTTCTCTCCGCGATTGCTTTACGAACCGAAAAACGCGTGTTATCGTTGCCTGTAAATCCGACTGGCCGAAATCCTGATAAAATCCCGCGCATAAGGTGAGATGACGAGGGTTTTTTTTTGGCTGTGCGTGGTCTGCTCGAGGTTTTACGATTTTCCCCGAGAGTGTCTTTGGTACTGTGCGAAGGTGTGTGTGTTGTGCTTCGGTCGATGGATATTGTGCGGCTGTAAAACGGGAGATTATGTAAATCCGTGCGGTATGTGCGGGTCATAATTAGGCTGAATGTTAATTTTATTCGCAGTTAAGGATACCTCGCAGATATATTTCTTATATAACGCGTACTAATGATCGCAATAATAATCCGGGAGTGATATTAAGCGCGGATATAGTCGAAATCATAATCAACTTTATTCCGCTGTAATTTGTTGCCGATTATCATCGAAAAATCCTATATAAACTCCCTTTTAACATTGTATATTATAACGCAGCATCGTCAAATAAAGCCTTAACTTTCAATGAATAGCTAAATCAAATCGATCGAGAGCTCTTAAGATTCCAATCTTCTTTTTTTTCCTCGCTCTCTCTCTTTCTCAAGAGAGAGCGTGTCAGGAGCTATGTTCGGAGTAGAGGGCCACTTGGTAATCCGGAATCCATACCCCGGCCGTTAATCCGCTCTTGATCGGGAAAGGGTTAAGACCGTGGAAAGCGTCTTTGCGAGGTTAATCCCTTCTCGGTGTCAGCGCTACGGTAGAAAGGGGAGGAGGAGGATGAGAGTCTCGACATTCTCTCCTCGCGCCTTGAAAGCCCCGATCTCGAGTCTCTCTCTCTCTCTCTGGGGCCCCCGCGCGCAAGCGCTATCTTATCATCTTGATGAATGTTTTCTCGTAACACCTGCGCCTGTAACATCCGAATTTCCGCACCCCCGCTTGTTCCCGCGCGAGATACGCTTTCCCTCCTTTTGTTGTTGTTTCGCCTTGTTTTTCGCCCGTGTTTCGCGTCTTAATTATAATCCGCGTGGCTTTAAATGGTGCCTCGATCCTTTTTATTGCTGGGAGCAAATTGATGAATGTAATCATTCTTATATACAATTTAAAAACTATAAGCACATACACATAAATGCTTTCGTTTCTCTCCTCATTCTTGATTACGAATTTTTATGTCTCATTACCACACACTCCTTGTTTGTCCTGCAGTATAAAACGAAATTGCACATGTGTGTACATACACATATAGACACGGGGCCAAGTGGCCGTTTCGCAGTGGCACCAGCGGCTCTTAAAGCGCGTAATCCCTTCGGCTAACTTTAGACACAGAGATCGAAATAATCCGCCATGCGTGAATCAGTCCCAACAACTCTCCCTCTCTCTCTCTCTTTCCATAACGGACGAACGGAGACAGAAAGATGCTGCGCGCGACTCTCCACGTGGTTATAAAACGGCGAATGGATTGCCGGATCCACCTTTTGCCTTCTCTTCACGTTCTCTTTTCTCGCGGGCGGCACTCTATGCGGCTAGCGAGTTTTAACGACACGGAGCTCGCGAAACGCGGGTGGCGGCGAGTTCGGCGCGCGCGTGTATAAATAAAATCGTCGCGACGCCCCGTCTTGCGCTTGACGACTGCGACGACGACGACGACGAGGAGGGGACTTTAAAATAAAGACAGAAGAGAGGGGGGGGGGCAGAGAAGGGCATACGAAAGTGCGCTGGCGGAGATAGGAAGCGTGCGGATGCACGGTAATTGAGCACAAATCAACTTTAAGGAGGACCGGAGTCAACATCCTCTTCTCTCCTCTCTCTTTCGCTCTCTCTCTCTCTTTCTCGTCCGTCGGATTTGCGTTCCGCTCGCGCCTTTATCTCTTTAACATCGTGTCGCTTTGTGCCAAGATCGTGTTTGCGCGTAGGACGTGTATTTTCGCGTTCCTCCGCCTCCTCCACCTCCTCCTTCTCTGTGGCTCTCGGAGCCGAGCGAGCTCTATCTCGAAGATGCGATCAAAGGTGTGTATATTTTTTCGACTTGTTTATGGTATACGTACTCGCGGCCTCTGCTCCACGTGTCTGCGCTCGCTCGCCTCTCTTATATACGTTTTCATTTTTTTCCGAGCTTTCGCGTATATACAACGTCGCATGATGTATACAGGCTTGTTACAGGCCTGCGTTTTCGTGTCGAGCAAAAAGTGCGTTAACGCGAAGAGAGAAAGAGAGATATATACGCCCGTATAGTCTCGTCGGAAAGTTTCGTCTCTCTCTCTGTTATGCTCTCTAAATTCGAGGGAAAATACGCAATTTCGTATTTAGAATACAATAATGTTCTGTGAAATTATTGTGAAAAATGGTCAAAGGCAATGATTACTATGTTTTGTCCCGTTGCCCGCAACGTAAGACTGCAAATTCATTACGCGAGCGTGTAAATTCTCACGTAAAAACAGCGAGGCCGGCAGCTGGAGAAGCAACAACAACAACATTTGCAGCGGAAAAATATTCACGCTCGCACTTTACTCTCCCGCGCGCGGTTATAACGCCGTCGCGAGTAAATCATGAATAAATGTGCTGTTGCTTTGGCGAACTTTCGAAATTTTTCTAAGCGTTCGCGCGTATAATAACGAAAGCGTGCAATGAAACTATGTACGTTTACGTGTATATATACGTACGGGGGCGGAGAGAAAGGGAGTACGCGCGCGAGGCACTAAAAAGAGGTTAATGCCGTTGTCCGTTGAAATCGTTTACGTACGTACGTGTATATGTGTGCACAGAAGCCGAGCCGCGTGTTCGGGCGCAATTTTCGTTCGTGTACGTGTATTTCTCGGGCGCGTAAAGTATCCCGCCCGCGAACCTTAGCCCTCCGCGTGAACAGAACTCATGTTTCCGTAATGCAATTAGATCTGTCTCCCTCTCTTTCTCGTTCTCCCTCTTTCCCATGTATGCGACGGGCACATGTGTGTATGTGCTCCGGCCGAGTGTCCACGCGCGCATCCTTTTGGCGAGCCCACGCTCGACTAAGCGCCGAGACGCGCGGCTTAGAAATAGCCACTCTAATTAGAATACCGTGTGTGCGACGCTCTCTCTCTCTCCCGCATGCTGCTGTTGGTTGAAGTGCGTATGGCCGTGGGTCTAGTGCGGCGCATCTGTACGGCGCGAGATAAATGAAATAATTCGCGAATAAACAACGCGGCAAAGCTCCCTTACGCAATCGTCGCGCGAATAATCCTGGGAGAAAGAGAGACGTGGACTATGGGATACACACGCTTTGAAATTGGATCTCTTGTTTAGATATAAAGGAAATTATTCCGTATTAATTTATATAATTGTCCTCGGAGAATGGAGATAATGTTATTATTTTAAAGTCCTTTATGAGTTTACTTGTACCTATTTATATATTGGAAACATGCAACTTTATAGTCTTTACACCTGCCATTAAACTACTTGAAAACCTTACGAAACATACCACCACCGTACTCTCACCTTAGATATTTCGCAATTTTTCGCTGCCACCGAAAGCCCACTAAAATCGCAAGACAAACGACGACGTCAGCGGTGCATTACACATACACACCCACAGCACACAAAGAAAGCAACGGGCGCTTTCACTGACGACTAGCCAACCGCGCTGTATGCACCCTTCACCCACAATTTTCCGTCACATATATCGCGTTGGACGTATAAGAGAGAGAGAGGGAGTAGGCCCAGTAGTTAGACCCGCTGCCAGCTTGTTAACGCGAGAGATAGCACGAGCGCGCGGTAGTGCACGGAAAATCGCATGCGATCTGCATGCGCGATAATAGCGCCCCTATATAGGCCCTTCAGTAGTCTCCGTGCGCACCGTAAAGACGCCACTGTCCCTGACAAAGTGCGCGTGCGCTCGGCGGTTAGCCGCACTGAGGATTCGTCGCTTTCTTCGATTTCTCGCTGCCCGCGGAGCTGAAGTACAAGAAGCGATGGTTATCGAGAGATAGCGCGTACGATGCTTATTATTATATTTTGTGTGGAAAATTTGTTGCAGAAGTTGTCTTTGTTGATTATTTGGTTGGAGTTAATCTCGAGGTTGGAGGAATTAATTCACCGAGATAATTGCATTAGGACTTAGATATAACGTAGTAGTAGCTTGGTGTTGTTAATAAAAAGCTGTACGTTCGGAGTCTCTTTCACATAAGACGCGCTCGTGGACATTAATTCAAACTGGCCTTTCGAGATTTAGAACCCGGAGACTTAACAAGTCTTCGCTGACTTAACACCGTCTCTGCGGAGAATTATTACAATAACCCCGCAATATTGCACCTGGAGTTCATAAATCTCTCGGTAGATTACTTGTAATCTTATTGAATGTCTACGCGTCTCTCGGCGATATTTCCATTTGCACGGTTATTTTTCAGGTTCCGATTTGTCATAAAAATAAATAAATATATTTTTTGATGAAAAAATGTAAGATTTATAACAGAGATAATTTAAAACGAAAATGCTTACTTCGACACGTCAAAACAAAAGATATCGAAAACATCAAGAGGCACCTTTGCCTCTTGCCAGATCAAATGCGAAACTAGCACGTGGTATATAGCATCCGTTTGAAGTCCGGCACATATATACGCACGCGACAATGCATTAGAAGGGCGCTCGAACTCTCCGAAGCCACTACACACATACAGAGAGGCAGCAGCAAACGCTCAAGCAAGCGGCTCGCTCGCGCGCGAACGCGCACTAATATTCCCGCTAATTTAACCACTTTCTCTCTCTTCGCAGCTCTCTGCCTTGTCCCGCATACCGCGCTAATAAACCAGAGGTTATTTATCGACTCCGTCCCTCTCTCTCTCCCTCTTTCTCCGCTCTCTCTCCCTTTCCACCCCCCGTCGGCACTTGGCAGTTGCGCTGTTTATTTCGGCGAGTGCTCGAGAGAGTCATACACTTCTCTCTCTCCTCCTCCTCCTCCACGCTTATCTTCCTCTTCATCTTCGTCGCCACATATCTCTCGCTCCTCTGCCTCTACCTCTCTCACTCTTTCTTCTCCCCGGGGCTGTTCAAACTTCGGAATAGACGAGAGTAGGGGACCAGCGCTGACTTCATTTATCCCGCTGGCGAAATGATTTTATTGGGCACGGATCGTGATGCGGTGAAGAGTTATATATTCCGCGCGTAAGCCGGGCGCTAGCTTGCGACCACGCTGCGGTGCGGTTAATCAAGGATGAAATTTATCGATTCTCGAGATGGGAGGAGACACACGCGTAATTCCGGCTTTACAGCGGCGCGCGTGATGTAGAGGAGTAAAATATTTCAGCGTTAATTCGACCCGTGTGCGATGGCAGCTGGTTACACGCGCACGCGTCTACGCATATGTTGCTTCTGTAACAAGCTCTGCTGATGATGATGATGCTGCTGCCCAATTTTCGCGTGCGCGGCGATTTACACTGTTATCTGTCACGGGGATTTTCGATGATTTTGCGCGGACGAAATAATCGGCCTCGGGGCCTCTAAGTGGCTTTGCGCAATTTAAATTCCGCACGGTTGCTCGTTAATTGCCGCGAATATTAATAATCCGCTTCGAAGTAGTAACTGTAATCTTTCACAACGTATATTAATTCTTTCAGTATTTGAAGTTGGAAAGTTTACATGGATTGTTACTTCAGCTGCCGTGCTTATATAGATGAAATCGCGAATATTGAAGATTCGTTATCGCAATGATAACGTTACATACACGCGCGTGGATCGAATAACCCGCGGGGTATGGAAACATTTTTGTGTCTTGAAGCCAGCTGTTCTCTGCCGCCGCTGTCTTCAAAAGAAACGAAAGGTTGCAGACGCAGCGCCCGGAGAAAAACGTTCCTTAATGACCATACGTTTTTGCAATTAGCAAGCAAAAAGAAGGCTGCCTACCCTCCTTCTCCTCGTCCACCTACCTCCTCGAGATAATAAAAATTATGATTCGTATAAAGGCGTCGTATAAGAGAAGCAAATGGAAATACCGGTTCTCCGCCGCGTAATACACGTTCTGACCGCGCGCGTTATACACACTGTCCTTTTCTTCGCCGCATTGATTCCAACTCGTCGCGTCGTCGTCGTCGCCGCCGCGCTCCATATTTTTCTCTCTTTGCTCTACTGCTGCGACTTTTTTCCCCTCAAGACTTCTAGTCGCGACGGCGGCGGCGGCAGTGTCCGGGCGCGCTGTAACGTCGAGCGTTACAAGATCGTTAAGATCCTGAGAGCGAACGCGGACGTAATTTAGACCGTTGTAAAGCGCTAACGAGACATTTCGTTTTACAAAATCGGCGCGGTATATATTCGCGCAGCCGTAAATTCTCTTCGCCGGAGCGACGGACCGGATGTTAATACTCGAGCCCGTATATACCGTTTTGTCGCGTGGGGTTCGGTAGTCGTTACACATGTGTGTCGCTGCGTATACGCATGGGGCGATGTAGCAGCAGAGTCGGAAGATCGCGCTTAATTTTACGAGGACGCGCGCGGTAAAATTATTTATGGAATCCCGAAAATTGCGGGGGCGGGTCACGTCAGCGCGGAAAGAGCTGTTATTTTGTTGCTTTTAGACTTTGAATGTTTTTTGGCATGTATACGTGCACTAATGTAGTCTTGCGAAAATAGAATGTTACTTTGAATATATCCTTTTGTTTTGTAACATAACATGCACTACATCACTTTCTCCTTGTAAGCGTAACCAGAAGTTCTATTTTATCTAATCAAACTGCAATGTATACATAACAGCAACGTACTCTTACATCTTAGTCACTCGGCATTTCACTGTTTACAACTAGCACCAAAATCCATAACTCACCTCTGATTCTAATACACTCCGACAAACTTCTCTCACCATGAACTACCCCCTACACACCCACCACCAAGTCTCCTATACACTCTTTCCTCCCAGTATTCACTCGCGGGGGCGCGCTTACACTCTCACTTATACATTTACATCGTTCTTTCCACCTGAACTCGCAGCGAACGATTTATCGCTATTAAAAGATTATCGCGCGGGCCGTCACGGGGGCCCGCCCGGACAGTGACGGAACGGCTCTCGGCCGAATATCTCGTCGGGCTCATCTGGAATCGTAAATTGCGAGCGGCTCGCAGCAGCCGCGTGCACGTAAGTCTCTGACGTAACGAGGTGAGAGGCCATTCGTGATCCGAGATCGTCCGACAACAGGCCGCGGACTCGCGCCGTCTTAATTTAAATCTCCCGTGCGCTGATTGTTGTAATGCGCGAGCGGACTAGTTCGCACCTCTATACACTCGTGGTTCGTGCAGCGCTCGAAAAAGCCCACGGAGAGGATAAATCCGAGAGTGCTGAGAGAGTGCGGGGGAGTGTAATTTTTTCTTATCGCGCCGACTCCCCCTCCCGAAAAAAAGAGGAGTCGGTTGGTTTATGGGTGCTGCATTGCTGCCGAGTGGTGGTTCCTTTCGTGTATTAGAGACTCTGTTTCGCTCGGTGTGCGTCTATATAGTTTATTATTGCAGCGTTTTAATATGTGTCCTTTATCAAGCGCGACATCAAAGTCGCGAACGCTGTCTTGGCACATTCATCTTCCCCGCGAGAACATAATTTCAATAAGTGTAAACGCGTCCCGATAAATCACGCCGCCACAATATAACTCCTCTCTATCCCCCTCTCACTGTTCCTTCGACCCAACTAAATCAAAAGCGTCATTACTTCCTTATAAGCGTGATTGCGTTAACGATCCGCGCTCCGAGCGTGTGCAGGTGCGTTGGCCATATTGCGAGCGAACGCGGGGAGAGCGAGTGAGAGGGACTAATATTGGATAGCCCCGTCAAACAATCTCATTTAGCGAACTGCGCTTTTGCCCTTAGCACGCTCCGCTGCACCCCTTGCCGCGTTCTCGCTCTCTCTCTCTCCTTCTCGCTCGCTCTTCTCCGGTGCGCAAAGCCTTATCCTCAAAGTCCCAGCGGCAAGAGAGAGAGTGAGAGAGCTCTCTGGGGCCGCCGAGACGCTAGGAGTCGGATATCTAATTAGCGGGGGCTGATCGGTAATTACTACGATTAATCAATCCGTTTTCCATTTGTGCGCTCGGAGAACTCCGTGAGGAGAAACAGGGTAAGAGAAGGTATATATATATACAGTTGGGAGAGCGGAGTAGTAGTAAGTCGAGGAGTAATCGAGAAGGAGAGAGAAAGGGCTGCGGCGGTGAGAGAGCGTTGCGCAAAAGGCACAAGTATTTCTATTGTTGTTCGGCGGAGCGTTAATGCTTTTCGTTCTCTTCTCGCCGGCGCCGATATTGGATTCTCTCGCGCGCGCGCGCCTCCGGGCTTTTTACTCGCCGTGGCGAGAGCAGTGTAGTAGCCGTGTAAAATTTTCATTTTTTCCTGTAAGCCCACGCGGGCATTAATTGATTTACGTCGATTCCCGGAATGCGGCATGAAGACGCGCGTGTCTATATACCGTCATTACTTTTCGTATTTTACGGGTGTACTATCTTCTCGCGAGGTTTTCTATTAACTCGTGTCAGAAAACTATCATATGTTGGGTACAAGTTTTATTAAATCTCACGTTTGATAATTTATAAATTCGAAGATCGTTTATTAAAGAGAAACACCAACGAGTACTATAGTGTGTAGTATTATACATACCGGGTTAAAACCTTTATAATACACGCGTCACGCGAACAACGATATACAAATTTAATTTCGCGCATTAAAATCGAATTAACTATGTGTTCCGGCTCACGCGTGCGTGAGTGTGTACGGTGTTTCTCTCTCCTACGCTTGCGTACCACACGATGACGATTGTAGGAGGAGGAGAGGCTCGCGCGCTCTCATGTCGCCGGGGCAGTGGCATTACAAGATTGACAGGGTCAATATGCATAAGTTTGCCAACCCACTCGAGAGAACAAAACTCTTATTACATTAGGCTCGTGCGTACACGTGCATCTGTCTCTCTTCGAGCGTGAGTGTGTGTGTATATTGAGCTTGACTCACTTTGCGCTCGTTGTCGCCTCGTCGGCAGCAGTGTGCCGTTCATTATCGCCGCTGGTAGGTGGCTTAATAAAAAAAGTGCTCCGTTGACGTAGCTCGAGCTTTTTTCGAATTGTACTTTATTATTCTCGTTAAAAATTTTTTATTTTTGGCTTAGCTTTTTATATCTTAAATTTGATATATTTTAATAAAATCAATTTTATTTGTTTCAATGATATGTGCTTATGTAAATGCTTATTACTAGATTAAAAAAGGGGGACACAAAATGTACAACAAGTAGTAACAGGATTCAGACACGAAGAAAAGCTTTAGAATGTATTATACAGAGCAGCGACGTGAAAGCGAGCCGCCCGCACAAAGGGAGAGAGAAAGCCATATGGATATGCCGAAATCTCTTGATGCCATTAGCCTCGACTTTGTAAATAGTTTTCACCCGAAGAATAACAATCGGATTCCGAAAAGATTCCACGAGGGTTCAATCCTCTCTCTTTCACCCCCGCTATACTCTCACCTACATACAACACTTACACGCGCACCCTTATTTCCTGCCCCCCCTTTTCCGGCGACGCACCAGATATCGCCGATCGATCATTTCGGGGCGCGCGCGACAGCAGCAAAGGGTTTCTTGTTTTCCGACGACATGTATATATACGGGCTGGCTGCTACGTTTGCTCTGCAACTCGAGGAGAGAAAGGCGGATTAACGCGCGTTATTGCACAGGCGCGCGCCATAAGAGCAGTCAAGGGTTGGTTGGTCAAGGGTCCGGCGCAAAAGGGTTGCGCACACATTACGGAAAGGGGGACGAAAGCGGCGGAGACGCGAGTGTGTAGACAAACACTCGGATCCTTCGAATTACGGAGTATAGTGTGCGCGATATTGGTTCGGAGCTGTGACGCGTGCACGCCCTCCATCGAAAGGGGTGAGATAATGATAGAGAGGGGGAGAGTATAAGAGGTTAGCGTGTTGTTTCTTTCTATATATGGGCGACAAGCGGGAAATGCGCCGCTTTTCGCCGTGTTTACGCGTTTCAGGAAAGTGGGACGAGGGAGTTTAATGGCTGGAGATTAGGGTTAGTCGCCGGGGAAAAGCGGATTTTCCGACTCTCGTGTGTGATGGGTTACTTTTGATGATTGTTTGGGAGATGTCGGCCGAATGAGATGTTGATTGTTTCGTTCGAAGGGATTTTCTTGTTTGTCATGCAATAATAGCTACATACTAATACCAATGCCAAACGTCTGAGTATTTCTTTTCTTATTAGAAATACTATTCCACGCCATCGCCCCAAAGTATTCTTTTTTTTTTTGTTCTTTAATATCGAGAGACTATATTTTCCACTGTATCACGAAAAATTCCGGACACAAAGGAGACACATACACACAGGACTCGTGCCGTATATAAAAGGACGGCGCGAAAGTCAAACAGTCCTTTTTCCTTATTTTTCATAAAATCTCGTTCTCCGCGGGCCGGCTACACGCGCGCTGCTCCACGTCCTTTCATCTCGCGGAAATTGCGCCCATCCCCCAGTTTCATTTTCACTTCCGACAAAGCGAGTGGGAGAGAGGTGATCTTGGACTTGGCTCCACCATGCAGTGACAACGAAGGCGAGAGAGAGAGGGGGAGAAATTGAACCCGTAAAAGACCAGGAAGAGGCAAGAGAGGACGAAGAATAAGTAAGAGCGGCACCGAGCGGCGGCGTCGGCGGGGGAGAGAAAAAGGCCGCGCGCGCTTGAACGGGGACAATGCTTTCATCATTGCCGCGCGCGCGCTCTTTCTTTCGCCGGTGCTGCTGCTGCCGCCGGAGGAGGTGGACCGCGTGCTCCTCCTTTCTTTTACGCTTTTTAGCCGCAAAGGATCCATTGTCGGTGGCGATGTACGCGAGCGCGCGTCAGCCGCTGGGTATCACTGTCTCCCTCTCTCCGGCGCGTGTTCGCCAAAGTCTCTCACTCTCTCTCTCCTCCCACCCTCTTTTCTCGCGCGATGCTTCCTTTACTTCACTTTTTACCTCTGAAGCGCAATATATAGGGCTTTATATTTTCGAAATTTTTAATTGCGGCGCCGGGCAAAGGGGTCGCGGCTTGATGACGAAACAAGAAGTGTGGTCCAAATATGCCGTGATGTATTACAAAACAAAACAGCTTTGACGGTTACTACTCTATAAGAAAAAAAAGAAGAAGAAAAGAAGAAATAAGATAAATAAATGCATAGCTTCTAGTATAGTCTCCGTCTAATGCGAATCCTTAAATCATGGGTATTTTCAGCTTACACACACGCGAATGATTTCCTCCCGTCCTCTCTCTCTCGAGGCCGAAAATCCGGGGGGCTTTCCCGCATCTCCGGGCACGCGAATGAAGATATCACGGAAATATTACCCGGCGATCGTCGTATGATTGTCGTTCGGCAAGCCCCGCGGGAGCCCGGCAGATGTTTCGCGGCGACCCAATCAGCCGAGAGAGAGAGACCCCCGGAGCAGCAGCCAGCGTCGCCGCGACAATCAACCATCAAACAATCCGCCACCCCCTACGTTGTTGCTCTTTCTCTCTATACATCTATATATATGTACATATATATGTGTGTGCGCGTGAGAGCATATGCCTTCGTGGGCGGATTGATTATGGTGCGTGTGCAAATGAAAACAAGCTCGAGGGCTTTCTTGTAAGAGTATAGAGGGGGCGAATGCGGTGAGGATATAAAGAGAGTCGCTCCCTCTCGAATTACACGTAATTAAGGTCTGCATTCTTCTCTCTCGCGCTCTCGTGTCCGCGGAGAAAGGGATAAAAAGGATTTGCCTACGATATTAAAGGCCGTACGTTCGTTTCTTTTTTTATTGCGTCCTGCGGGAAAATTACGCTTGATTGCGCGTGCCTAGATTATTGGGATTAAAGCACGCGATCTCAATTTAATAATTATAAGAATAAAAAATTACTTTTAATATTTACTTGCCTATTATATACAAAGGCAGCGAGCGCACTGCACGCGTGTGCATAATATCCATTAAAGTTGAACTTTCCATCGCGCGTGTTCTCTCTCTCTTGCTTGCTCGCGCGAGTTCGAATACCGCGTCAAAACAGCGTTTTATGCGCAAAGTTTTCATTGTTCCGGTGCGCGCGGCATCTCTACTGTGCCGCCTCCCTACTACTACTCCCTACGCTTGCGCTTCTTATCAGCCACTTCATAATTAAATCACAAAATAATTCCAGCGTGACCTCTCAAACTTCCCTTGAGAAACTCTCTCGCGGGCTGCACACACACCGGAACAATCGTCGAGTGCGAGAGAGAAAAGCGGGCTCTCTCTAGGTAGGTATCTCTTTCTCCTCGACACGGTGGAGGAAGGAAGGAAGGAAGGAGGCGAGCTCACTCCCAGGTTACAACGCGCGGGAAGTCCAAAGTCCTCGGTGCGCCATTCGGAAGCTCGTTTGATGGCCCGCGGACGTCGTTATTGTCTCCAGACGCGTTTCGCCAGCGCCGTTATCCTTTAGCCCTCGCGTACACCTAGCTAAGGCAGAGAGAGCTTTCCTTGACCACACTCACACACATACACATCGGATAACAGAGGAGAAAATTGTTAAAACCCGAATCCCTTTCGGCCTTTTACGGGCCGCAGCCGCGAGTATTTATCCTCCCAGGCGTTTCTTTTACTTCGCGCCCGAGTTAGGGGAAGGCCGGAGGGGTGGTAGTAACTAAGTTTTTATTGAGCGGTATATTAAGCGAGCCTGGGCGCGCGTCTCGCCGGCGTCTAAGTCGAGCGGATAACCATATATTTTCGCCGCACCGGCGCTGCCGCCTCGCGGGATCAACCTGCCCTGCACCTGCCTTTAATACGCTGCCGGCTAGGGAACGAAAAACTTTTCTTCACTCTAGCGCAAGCGCGGCAGCGCCGCCGCCGCCGTCCCTTTTATACCTCCGAGACTCGTCGGCGAAGTTCGCGAGTGAGAGAGGGAGAGGAGATGGAGGAGGAGGTATGAATATGAATAATGATTATTGAATGGGGAGAAATCAATGTGCCCTGTACATTGTTCCGAAGGATGAAAAAGTTTAGGATATATATGTATATTTACGCGCTTTATTGAATTGCCTGATCTGCATGTGCTGAAGTGCCGATTGCTAAAGTTTATATACCGAGTGTTATTCTCGTTTATAACTACTGATACAGTTTTCTTGGAATAGGTATAAAAGTTTTTTTCTTTCAATATAATAAATCAACTTAAACGAGGATCAGCTTTCTCATTACGAAAACCCAACCTGAAAATTACTTTTCAAAGTTCGCGCGCCGTAATAGAATAAGAAATGATAAACTTTCCAATCCCCGTTGATGAATATTTAAACGAATCAAAGTATGCTGTGCGGCCAAGCCAAAAACACAGCAACCCTTTCGCTTATGGTGGAACGGGCGAGAAACAATTTACGCTAATTACGAGGCACGGCTTAATTGCACTATTCTCCGTTCCCCTCGCGCTTCATCTCTCACCTTCGCTATATGCTACCCTCTCTCTGGCTTTCCAGCATCGTACGTCTAGCGCTCGCACCACCGCGGAAACCCGGGTCCGCCATTTATAATTCACGAGCGCCGGGAGTTGGACGAGCAGAAAGAGATTGCTCGGTGCGCGCAGGAGGATATCTCGCGCACCGCCATTGAGCTCTGCGGAACCAGTCGGCCGTTATGTGTGTGCGGGCACAACGCCGCCGCCGTCGTCCGCTCGACCTAGTTTCCCACGTGAGAAGGCTTTGGGTGCGCTCGTCTCTTAAAATTTAAGCGAGAGCCACCCGCGCCCCCTCTTGGCTTTTCTCACTGCAGCGACGGAGGAGGTAGGCGAGGCGGGACAAGTCAAGCGACGAGTTCGAGGTCTCTGTGCGCGCGGAATACGGTTCGCGGGCTTTTCCGCGAGCGATATTTATACGGTATAGGGTTTTTTCGGAAGGGTGAAGTTTCCTCTGTGGTATCAAAAGGGATTTATGGATGGGTTTGTTGTTTAACGGATTGTAAAATAGGAATTTGTTTTTGTAATTCTTCCGAATGTCATTTGATATACGTATACTGACACTTTGTCAACTGAATAAAAATAAAATTTCGAGTTAAAAATATATTCCGTCATCATTTCAATACTTTAATGACGCGGGGCCATATCTTATTCCCGATATTTTTATGCAAAGTAGATTGAAGAAGCGTAGGCGGCGCACGCGAGGCAGAGTCGGTTATACGCGCCGTTCTGTTTTCGCCAGATGTTCCCACGGGAGCGAGCCATGGGAAGGAATTCTCGAATCTGAAAATATTCATATGCAAAGTCGCTCGCGAAAAATATAAGAGATGAGAAAAGGGGAACGAGAGAGAGAGAGAACGGAGTGGGTGGAGCTGAGCGGAAGCGCGTCGACGGCAGCGGCGGCGAAGCCCGTTTATAATAAAACACAATATCCGAGGATTTTCTTAAGTTGCATATTCAATGATTTCCTCGGAGACTTCGAGAGAAAGAGAGGAACGCGCGAGCTCTTCTGTTCGCGGAAAAGGAGCAAGACAAAGGGCGCGCAGGAGCTGGTTCGGGGATGGGTTACGAAAATTAAATTACGCAGGCGTTTTCATTATTGTTTTTTCAACCAGAATTTCATATTTCAGGTGTATATTCTATATTTTTGTAATTCCAAGTTTGAATTTTCTTAAAAGTCTTTCAATTTTCTTCTATATACAGGGCACACCGGCGGCGTACAACGATTCGCGCGTATCATTCTATTATATTGCACCCATTAAATAACAAATTTACCACGAAAAAGCCGGGCGCGCAGTAAACTGCAAAGCCGACACATCATTAACCGTACTTTATTTCTTTTGTTTCAGGTGAGTACATGAAAACTCATAAGCTCCAATTAACGCCGCTGCGAGCCGTGTGAGTATATACAGTATACGCACCAACATACACACACACACATCGCCACTCGCCTTTCAGCGAGAAGGAAATATAAAAAACCCCGGCTAATCTCGAGAGATAAAACGGGCAAGCTAGCAGCAGCAGCGAACAATGAGTGCGCCGCAAACTCGGAGGGGGCGTCTCGTAAACAACCGAGTTCCGCATTAATCTCGCTTTCGAATCTTCGCCGCAGATAGTCTCGCGCTACATCCGCGCACTCGCGAAATCCTGTCTAAGGTCGGTCCCTGTGCGTTGTCGTAGTCGTCGTCAGTCACGGTATCCCTCCGTTGAAGCCTCTGACTAATGTCCAGCAGCAACTCGTCATCTTTGCGTACGATGATGATGATTATGATGATGATGATGACATATAATGAGCCCTCGTGGGCGCGAGCAATAGCAGACATCCGCTACCGAATGTCGCGCGTATTGTGCGTGCAGCGTCCTTCGCGACAGCGACGCAACCCTTTCGTCGTGTTTACGGGACACGAGGAGGTATGTCCGGCTATTATTAACGCCGGCGCTGCACGCGTGTCGTCGCCGCGTGCGAGATACTCGCATCACAGGGTGGAGAGAGAGCAGCGTCTTTTCCGGGGAAGCGAGTGAGCGACGAAGACGAGTGACAGCGCGAGGAGAGTGAGAGAGATAACTGTGAAGCGTGCATGCGGTTCGTGTGTGGTTAGGACGCTGCTTTGATGGGCGTTGACGCGACGAAAGGGGTTTGTTTTTGTTTGGCGTGTGGCGAGAGGTGGCTTTGTACGAAGTGTATACTTGTTATAAGACGTTTTGGATTCTGCTTTGATGATCTGGAATAAGTTGGATCCCCCTTTCTCTTAATTAATGCGATTTATGCACAGTCATTGGTGTAGATTGCCATTTATTTCCGATGAAGCAATAATTTTCAGATGCAAATTTATTAATTCGCATACTTCATTGAATTTTATAAGTCGTCAGATATTAAAATTCGTGTCTGGAGAATTGACGTACATTTCCTAAAGTAGATGATTAATTTCGACATTTCAAACCATGCAAGACAAAATATATTATTCATGTCACATTAACGTATCCGTTATAATTTTCTAAAAAATTCGCTCATCGAACAAAGTTATTAATACAGCTGCCAGCCATATAAAGTGCGAACTCGCATTATTAGCCCTGCATTGTTTCCCCGGCGTAACTTCTCCAAATCGAGCGTTCCACGCACAAAGTAGAATTCGATAAGGTTCACGGGTGATTTAAAGCTTCACCCGTTGACTGAAAACGGGAAAACAGTTGCCGGGTACCCTCACACATACACACACCCTCGTCCACACACGTCGTCCCTATAGACGGTACATCGAAGGGTGGCGTTACACGAGCTATCGCGAAAAAAGAACCTTTCCCTTCCATTATCCGCGGGGGCCGCGTGCTAGCACAAGGGCGCGCGTATGGAGTAGTCGGAAAGTGGAAGGACGGAGCCTATGAAAAATGATGACGAGGCAGGCAAGAGAGAGAAATGAAATCGGGTCGCTCTCGGAAAAATGCTGCCAGGGGGGTCGCCGGGAAATTGGGAGGTAAGGGAGGTTATACGGTATAAGAGCTATATACGTGTGTATATATGTGAAAGTCCCTGCTAATTCTGGAGCGAAGTAAAGAACGCGCGCGTGCGTGCTCTACAGCTTACTCTGCTGCTCCCTCTCTCTCCGGAGAATAAGGATAATTAATCAAAATGCGCGGCGGCTGTTTTGTGTGTACCTTCTCGCTTTCTTTTTTTTTTCCTTTTTTTTACGAACGGGCGTACGATAAAGTCCTCGTGTGTCGCGCGGGAAATTTTCATATCTCTGTTTCGTTTCGCCGTTCCCAGGAGGGACGCGCGTGCTTTATCCGATTAGGTCTGCTCGCGTCGCGAATGCAAGCATCTGTTTATAAGTCGATGTGAATAATTTTCTCGTTATTGCCTGCGCGCGAGTGCTACTCGGTTGCTGAGAAATAAGACAGTCGTATTCACAGAGGGATTACGCGCGTTGCTATACTGAATGACTATGAAATTGGAAACTTGCTGTATGAGGGATTATTCACTGCTTATTGTGTTACTGTATATAATCTTGAAATTGTACGATTAATTCAGAACTGAAGGAAAAAAAAGATGACGCGAACAACTCCCACCTGAATCCCATACTGCAATTTCTTATATAGTTCTCCCTCGCTCCAAAGCCGAGCTCGTAGTCTTGCGAGCCTCTTCTTTAATGGACGAGTGCCTCGCCGACCTTGGGAGAGAGAGATAGAGAAGTCATGCACCGGCGAGCGGTAATCGGCCTTTGCGGACTCGTAAACACCGCGGGTTACAGCCATAATCCCGCGCCTCCCCTTATACAACTGACCAGAAACTTGGGAGAGGCGAAGACGTCGCGGCGCGCGCGCGCGCAAGTCCCTTAATGGGTCAGCTCGCGCGGCTTTCGATTCTCACGAGGGCAGTTTCGCGCCGTTGCCGTCGTCTCCTTGCGGCTCGGGCTTTCCTTCTCTCTGGCGTAATGGTAGAAGAAGGCAAAGACGTGGCGGTGGTGGTGTGATCTTGGTTTTCGGGCTTCTTACTTTTAAATTAAAAACTTGCGATAAAGCGGATGATAACATTCAATTTCAAGAGTATAGGGTTGGAAAAATTGTAAGCTCTTATCAGTAACAGTATAATAGAGACATATTAATTTTTCTTACGTTGTGGCAAATAAAATAACAACTTTACGTCTTGCAAGTTTGAAAAAGCATTATACAAGATAACGGAATGCACAAAATTTTATTAATAATTCAATATTTCTCGGCGAAGCAAATCTCCGAAACGTACGAGGAAAGAAACCCTTAAACCTTACTCACTCGAGAGCGCAAACGTATAACCGCGCGAGACTCAACGAAAATTTCTCTCTCTCTCTCTCTTCTCCTCCTCCTCTGCCTCCCTCTGCGCTTTCATCCGTAATCGCACTTAGCATAACAATGAGCGCGAAGGCGAAGATAGCGGGTGAGCGAGCCAAGGGGGAGAGAGGGAGAGTGAGACAGAGAGGCGTGCGACGATGCGTTTTGACAAATCGCCCCGTTCCTCCTTCTCCTTACTTTCGGGGATATAGGACGAGGAAGAAAAAATGAGGAGCACGGGCGCATCCCCCTTCTGTATACGAGCGAGAGCTCGCTATACGAAACGCAATTCCTCGTCTAATTCCTCGGAATGTTTTCGCATGGTGTCTCGCTGGGAACACGCGCGCACAGCGTGCCTCCTTCCCCCATTCGTCTTGCATATATACACGCTCTAGCTCTCGCCGGGGCTTTTAGGTTTGTTGATTTTGTTTTTCGTGTCGCAGCTGTGGAAGTGGGAATGAAGAAAAAATACTAGAAACCAAGTAAAAATTTCTATTAAAAAAAACAAACGTTTTTAATGTAATAGTATTAAACAGTATTTCGCTTTTGTTAAATAAACAACGTTACTTCGTTTTCCAATAAACAACGGATATCTTCGTTATACCGAAAAAAAGTAAGATAAAGTGACCGAGATACGGATTATCTCTGAGCCAGCAAGTATCCAAAGACGCAGTACGAGAAAAGCGATTCTTCTTTCGAGGCGTATCTTAACTCTCAGGGAAGACTTCGGATAGAGAGCGAGTCCGATGTCGCTCTCGCTCTCCTCCCCCGTGAGCTCTCCCACCCCATTTTCATTTCCCGCGGCAATAGTTCATTAAAAAGGTGTTTCGAAGGCAATTCCGTGAGCTATTAGGTGGCCTCTATCACCCCTTCGGGGGCCATTCCCGCGCCCCCGCTCTCGCTCCCTCCATTCTCCCTCGGTCCATTCCTTCCTCCCTCCTTCCTTACCTCTGCAGTCGGATTTGCCCCGGTGTGCACGCCTGCAGGGTGGCGATCGTCGATAAAGCCTCTCTCGCCTTCTTCCTCTCATTTTTTCCCCGCTGTCTCCCGGCGATGACAAAAAAGAAAGCGTAATTTTTCATTAGGGGGACGCGAGGGGGAGAAAAGTAGGCACGCTGCGCTGCTCTTCGGAGTCGTAAAAATGATTGAATCTTAAATAAAGAGAGTGAGAGAGCAGCACGTGGATAGGGAGACAGCAGTGTGGTATCTCTCTTTTACTTTTTTTTCGAAATGGAGATAGCGAAGGCTCACGCGCGAGGGCCACTTTAGCTATCTGTCAAAGCAAATATTTCAGAAGCGAGAGCGCAGGACAGCGAGCATTTGGCCGTGCGAAGGACGCGCGTGGAATGATAAAGCGAAGGTATGATAGACCCCCCTAAGTACTTGTTTCAGTGTGGATATGGGGTCACTTTTTTTCAAAATGTGGGGCTGCGATGATGCAAACAAAAATTAATGTCCGGCGCTCGTTGTAAGGCAACTTTATTCAAAGCAGCATTTACGAGGTGATCATAGAACGACCTTACATTTTAATCAGAAAATATAGGCGCGTGACATATTGGAGACATTAGTAGGAGCACAACGACGACTTACAATCGTCATAAGGTCTAGAAAAACACAGCGTGAGCTCAGAAAATTGGTCGAAATAAGACCTCGGTGATACCCAAGCATCTAAAAAAAGCCGGAATAAAGCCCCGAAAAAAGGACCCTGTATACGGAATCGGTTCCCGCACTACTATGACGTCGAATCGACCTTCTTGTGGGGGGTGAAACGAGAAAAAACGAAATCGCCCCTCTAATACGAGGGACACGCGCGGCGGGGGATTTGCTATACGGGAAATCCGGAGCGAGGCCTATAAGCACGAGGTCCGAGTTGATAAGGGCTTTTCGCACGGGGGATGAAACAGAGCGATTTATCAAAGCGCGCGGGCTAGTGAGCGAGAGAGTAGCGCAGGTGCGGAGAAAAATCCGCGACTGAGAAACGATGAACCGCGCGTACGGGAGGCGTGATGCGGGGAGAGAAAAAAAAGACGCTTCGAGCACCATTTGCCCCTGTCGAAGTGAATCGTTCTCTGGCTATTCTTCACGTGCGCCAGCCGAACAACTCAATTATGGAGGAGGCGGAGGAGATGTCTATGTGTGTAGGTTGGGTATGCGTGGGTAGGATGTAAGCGAGCGGCTTTGAAAAATCAAGAGCAGTTCTGCGGGCGTCCTTCGATTGGCCCCGATTGTTTTAGATTATCCGGTATTTGTCTTTTTCACATTTTTGGAAATGGTTTTATATAAAAATTATTTTCTATGTATTCATATCGGGACACTTTTTCGGCACGGTAAACATTATATTTGGTGACAATATCAGGCACGAATATAATTTATACTTCATTCGCTTTCGTAAAATTCATTCTCCCAACTTGAGCCTCTCAACCACGAGAACCGCGCCATATCGTAAAAGTCATCAAAAATACTCGCGATATAAACTCCAGAAAAACATCTTTAATATCATTTTAATGCGAAGCCTTCCACGACACTCTCGAAATATATAGCCCGGCAGCATCTCTCTCGCGCACGTTCATCAGGTGTTTCCCCGAAACGCCTGAGATTCTCTCGCACAGGAGCGCGCGCGAGGCGTTTTACGAGGCCTAAAAAACGAGGCGAACCCCGTAAATGACGGTGAACGAGGTAATGAAGTATTATATTTACGGAATTTAGGTGTTTTAGGGTCAAAAATAGGGAGGCCCAATGGAGGAGGAGGTTCGCGTAATTATACGGTAGCCCCCCCGGCTATCCTCAGTCTTTCGGCGCCCGTAAAGTTGCCGAAGGGCCGTGAGTAGCCAACCGCGCTACTGGTCTTCCATTTATAATAACGCGCGTGCGCGAGAGCTTATATCCCTCTCTGCGCGTCGTAACGCAATAATGGTGAGTTCCGACGGACGCGTCGGGTCAAACGAGATGCCGTAACCGTTGGACCGGGCAATTAGCCAAACTCTGCCCCCCCGGATATGACGAAGTTTTGGGTATAACGGTTCTTTTTCATGGCTTTTTTTTCCTCAACTTACTGAAATATTTTGAGAACACGAGACATTGTCGTTAGCGAAAAATTATTTACCTCGTTGATAAAATAGTTTATTAATTTGGTAAGAACATTACACTCGAGCGATTTTATCTGGGAAAACCAAATGAGTTATTAGACCCGAGCTATATATACGAAACCGGGGAGAACTAATAAAAAGGTCAAAACACTCGTATAGTCAGCTTGTCGAAGTACCACGCGCAATTTGCGCGGGCAAATATACCCGGGCCATAATTCAGCCGTTCGCTCTCTCTCTCTCCCTCTCGCTTTTCTCGATTTTCCCCTGTTTTCCTGCACGTGCGCGTGTGTCCCAAGATAAACCCTCGCGCGTCGATCGACTCTCTCCGCGACGAAAGGGCCGCGCGCGCTAGATTTCGCGCGCTCGCGCAGTGTCGCATTGTTCCGCGGGACTATTTCGAGAGGCAGCGCGCGACAGCTGCGCGATCCATCACCGGCAATGATCGTCGCAGGCTATCAGCGCGAGTCTTAAAGGAACCGTATTATTAAGCGCGGAAGAAGGTTTCTGTGATCTTCGATGTCGTGTCTTGTTTTTTTCTTTTCCTTTGCTACATATCGTCGAGATGGTATGTTAATGCGTGTATATAGTTTCTAATCTAATTATAGAAGCGATTGTAGCGGGTTGAGAAGTATAAGAAGATGCGAATGATATAAATCAAAGCTAAACGAGCTATTAATTTATATGGTTCGTATAAAACTCTTCAATGAATTTAGTATCTCACCTATCGTATTTAACCGCGAGGTGTGAATTTTATGACGCCGCGTGTCCGCGTTTTAGATTCCTGTATATAGCATTGCTCTCTCTCTCCCGTGAATATCTATCAGTTAATAGATCTAGAAGCACGAAACTATCCCGAAACAAGGTTTTAAGATTATAGTTTTATTGAGCACTGATTCGTTTATGATCAGACGTGAAATCTGTGCCTGCGCGTATTATTATTATCCATCTTTCTCTCTCTCTCTCTCGCTTGCTGGTAGTATACGTTCCGTGCCATATAAGCCGGGTAGCAGCTCGGCCTCTATCTCTTGGTCAAATGTCACACACGCGTCTATTTCTCCTTTACGACGGCTTTTACGATTCGAGGTGGAAGCGCGAAAGAGACTTACAAGTTTACGTGTGTGTGTGCATTCGACTCCGCGCGACATGCTGGGATTTTATGAATGAAATAAAACAATCTGCCGCGCGGAATAAATATCTCTGTAAAACCCAACATTAATACATATTAGATATATCGTAAAATAGTTTACAACTGTTTTATGGATCCGTGATAAATAAAAACTTATCTTAAATATTATTACGTTTCGTGATAAGTATAAGATATGAAGCATCGTTAAAAGCCTATAATAAATCCATCGGAATTCCAAACTACTTTAGACTTGATTCTCCTATTTACAACATTTCGCATTACAAACTATTTATCATCCACATTTTTCCATACGAAAGCAGCGCAAAAACAAGAGAGACGGCATCTTCCGACCGCCCTATTTTTCTCCGCGCCGCACTTTTTCCAAACTTTTTTCGCGCGTTCCCTTCTCTAGCGCGCCTCTCTTTCTCTCCGCCTCCTCTCGCGTGTTCTTTCCGCCCGCACATATATAGTACACCTTAACCTTTCTTTTTTCGTCGGATCCCGCGGTGGTGGTGGTGCTGGCGGTCCACGGTTCAACGCCCAGCGAGGAAGCTTTAGCCCGCGCGCTCTCTCGTCTCTGTATTAGTTTTTACGAGAATAATACACAACGTTTAAAGGGATAAGGGATTAAAGCCGGCACGAGCACCTGGCCACCCTCGCCTTGTACATCTTCGGGGGTTATGTGTTCGCGTGTTCGTATAGGGCCGCGGTAGCTTGCGAAGGTAAATAATACATACGTACAGGGGATGGTTAAGAGGCGGAGAGAAAGAGAGCGAGGTATGTAGATGCGCGCTTTTTTCTCGTTTGCACGCGAGAAAGACGAAATATCGAGGGGGCTTCGCGTTAGTGCGCGAGTTTGTCACCTGGATTATGATTGTTACTTCCTATCTCCGTTTTAGTACGGAATGTAGTGTACCTATGTATCTCGATATTTTCATATGAAATGGCATGTGCAAAGAGAAGAACGTAAAATCGCAAAATGAAAGAAAAAAGAACGAGTAAAATGCACACACGCGGGGGTGGCGACGAGCCGCAACCTTCATATACCGAGCGACGATCGAGTTCGTCGAAAACCGCACGGTCGCTCTCTGGGATTGCGAAAGCATCATAAATAACGTCGAGTCTTCCCTCTCACTCTCTTTTTATCCTCCTCTCTCCCTCTCTCACCCGTCTCAGTCTCGCGAATATCTGCTCGACCTTTGCGCGAATTCCGTCGCCCTCGTTCTCGCTCAATTTCTCATTCTCCGCGCCCGCTCTTCTCGATTCCTCCCGCGAATCTCTCTCTCTCTCTTGCCATACGAAATATGAGTAAAAACTGCGAATAAGAGGGTAGCCGCAGTTGGGTCGCTCGCGCACGCGTCCATAAATAACGACGCGGCTGACGCGGGACGTATAGCGGGTGAGTGTGTGTGCAGACGTATAGCGCGTGTTGCGTTTTTCGAAAAACCGATGTCGCGTCCACCTCCGACATGAGTTCCGAGCAAACGAGTCGACCGGCTGTATGTATATACACGCGTTTGCGGGGGTATTACCGTAGCGAGTTTAGCGATTTACAGTGGAGAGAGAGCTGGCTCTCTTTATTCGATGCGCATACACACGTCTCGTTGTCGTGCGGGATCCGCGGGAGATGGATTCACGAGCGACTTAATTAGGGGGTTATTCTGATGCTCTGGGTTTTGGAGACATGAAAATTTAATGATTGTTTTGCTTTACTTCGGTTCGGGGAATCTTAATGTGGTTGATTTACGGCGAATACTACTGAACCGTGAATATGTATCTTTACAATAAAATTACATAAATTCGTAAGCTTTCGAAATGACTTTAATATATTTTAATACAATATTGTCAAAAACTAATTTTTCCATTATTTCACCGCATCAGCTTAAACTACCAGCACCGCGATATTCACGCGCCGGTATTTCCATAATACACACGCGCGCTCGCTCGCTCTCAAGAACCCAATGTTTCATCCGGTAAAAAGCCTTTTCACGAAGATTAGGCTGCTGCAGCCCGGGGCGCGCACGTCTAGCAATTCGGCGCTCTCTCTCGCGCCCCGGTAAATTCGATATTCGTGTAAAGCTAGAAACGTTGTAAATTCCAGACACACGTGTGCTCGGCAAACACACACACAGAGAGTCACACAGGCGGTGCGCTCGCGCTCGTGTTTCACCGAGAAAATAATATATGCGACTGCTAATGCATAGACGTATACGCGGAGTGGGGGTGGGGGAGGTGGATGGGGGTTTGGTATGCATCGTGTCTCTGCGCTGAGTGCATACTGCAATATTTAGCCCCCCTCCCTCGTCCGCGCACAGACTCTCTCTCTCTCTCGCCCGCACGTATCGCGCAACCCTTTTCGGGTGTGTGTGTGTGTAGTATATGTATGT
This sequence comes from Torymus auratus, assembly GCA_900474315.1. NCBI lineage: Eukaryota > Metazoa > Arthropoda > Insecta > Hymenoptera > Torymidae > Torymus > Torymus auratus. The sequence continues at coordinate 15,949 of UXGD01000467.1, read as the reverse complement.
GTGTGCGGAGAGAGAGAGAGAGACCGACGCGAAACATCACGTACGGGCGCATGCCCCGCAGGGTTGGCCGAAATTATCGCGCTGCCCGGTGTCTGCGTGCGTGGACCGGGGGCTGAAATGTGATTTTGGAGAGAGGATTTTTGTTGGGAATTTAGCAAAGTTATAAATAATTTCATTATATAATTTTTAAAGAAAATTTCTCTTAATTAAATCGCAAGTCGCGTTGCCTTTTCGAGCACACCTGCGAGAATTCCGCGTCGGGCGAGTAACAATCTTCATTATATAGGGGCGCCGGCGTTCGATGGTTCTCGGACCAAAGAGAGAAGCCGCAGCTCTCGCGGCATCCCTGTGTGGTGTACGAGACAATGGCCGATTATCTATCCGCGAGGCTGCCTTTTAAGGTACGGAAGAATGAGAGTCGGTGCAGAGTATACACCTTATATACAGCCGTGCTTATATAGACGAGGCGCCGCGTGTTTCGCGTATGCAGAGACATTACGCGCGTTTAAGTGTAGACGGATCTCGCGAATATCGTTGCATGCGGCATCGTCCATAACTTACGTCCGTCGCTGCGTCATAACGATGTACGCAGCATACAGCGGCGAGGTTTCTTCAAAGACTCGCTGCGGATGAATTAATTAATGCGCGCGGGGCACATGGTTGCGGATTCGCGCGCATAACTTCCTTATTTCTAAATAATAACGCCGGGGCGTAATTTTAGCGGTAAACTTATTAACGTCGTCTTAAATAACGCGAAGCTCCGAGCGAATAACGTTTAATAAGGGAATAAAAGTAAATATTATTCAACGTGATTTTCAGGTAGCTCCAATCGTTCGCGACAATTAGCATATTTTAATTCGAGCAGCCCCATACGGTCGCATTAAAAAACGAATAAAAACGCCTCGACGGCGGCAGCGTGCATTATTCAAATGAATTCCAGCGGACTGCGTCGAGAAAAATCATTATATCCAGCGCTCTCGTCCGTCACTCGCTCGTCAACGTCAAACTCGTCGGACACAACGAGCGCGCGCGCGCACATACTCTCGAGCGAACGATTGCTGCCCTCGATACACACGACTGCCGCGCAATAACCACACACATATATATGCATATATACCTATATGTACATTCATGAGCGAATCGTTTAATTGCACGTTCGAAAGTTCGCGTCGTCACCTTTGTTCGGACGTTACGCGGACAACGAGGCAATCTGTCGTCGCGCAGAAAAAGAGACAAAGCAGCGATTCTGCAGCAGTAGCAGCACAGAGAGCGACGAAGGGAGTATATACATAGTGTACACAGAGAGCGAACGGGCTGTACTAGCAACCGACCCCCTGTTGGCATACAGCAGCCTTCCGCTTCGGCGGCTTTCTTTGTCGCTGCCTTTTGTCAGCCTCGCTCGCGCGCGTGAATTAGATCGCGTAATCCTGTTTGTATTCGAAATGACACCGCTGCCTCGGAGTTGACATTTAGGCGACTACTCTTCTCTCTCTCCCCCCCTCTTCCCTTCCTACCCCTGGCTGTGGCCCATTGTGAGAGGCTCCGGTAATTGACTCCGATTGGATGATTGGATTTGGATCGCGAACGCGAGCTTCGTCGAATTCGTTTGCGCGCGAGGAGCACTTCGTTAGGCTCAATTACGCCGCGCGCATTTGCGAATGCGAATAAGAACGAAACGCGTCGAGCATTCGTGACTGGATTTTCTTCACGCTCACCGTGTTTTACTTGTATATATACAGTGCTTGTGGATTCGGATTGCGTATTCTCAAGGATTTCCTTTCGTCATTGATAGAGTGCATGTTTTTTTTAATCTTTTTAGATTGAATTAGACTAATTCCCCGACGATACATCAGACTTCATACTCATTTTACGCTAGCGCGTGTAATAAATCGACCGTTGTTGCGATTCTTTCTAAATTAACGTTGCAACCTACTTTCACGCCACCTGTAAACTAACGCTCGAGCTCTCGCTAACAGTATATACAAAATTATAAAATAATAATCTCGGCTCATGGCGCGACTCTCGTCGGCCGCTAATTAAAATCCCCGCTAGCATCGTCATCGTATTTCAATTAATTCGTCGCTCGCGCCGCGCGCTATGCGAAGAAGAAGAAGAAGAAGAACGCGCCATAACGAGGCCGCCACAGCGGCGCATCTCTCTCTTTCGCAGCTATATAGCACTATACGCACATAGCCTGAGCCGGCTCTCGGCTATCTCTGCGCGCTGCTCAAGTTGCAGATTTTTCGCGAGTCCTCTCTCGCCTTTATGACTCCGGGCGCGTGAAGCTCGGCTTTCGTGATTACGCGACGAGCTATAATAATCTTCGGTTAGTCCTCTGGACTGTTTAACAACACCTGTAACACGAGACGACGACGACGGCGACGGGAAGGAGGAGGAGAACGCAGAACGAGAGTCCTGATGCGCGCGCGACTATCGGCGTTGCGGTCGCACTTAACGAACGCTAAGTGCCTCGTTGGCGGAGACAAACCGCACGTGCTCTCTCTCTCTCTTCCTTATTTCCCTCTCGTATATAACTTTTTTCGTCGGGCTGCGTGTGCAGCGCTCGCTTCACGCGGAAGACGATGGACGTATGTTTGGTAGGACGCTGTATGTGACGAGGAGACACAACGCGACCGCAAGTACGTCGTGGCGCGGCTGTTGCAACAGCTCGCGCGTGCGAGAGCGTAATGACGGTGTTTACGGCCTTGCGAGAGGCACGATTGCGGCTAGCCCTGCACGCGTGCACAGAGCTTTCGCCCCGTTACGCTGGGTGCTTATGTGCACGAGTGTGCGTGTGAGGAGAGCGGGTAAGGATGACGTATTCATTTGAGGTTTTTCCAAGTTCTTGCCATTTTTTTAATGTAGGTGCCGTGAATCTAATAAGTTTAGTCTGTATCGTATTTTTAAACTGGCGAGAAACAGGTTTAACAAAAAAGCCGACGAAATCTCAGGCTATAAACGGCCACCATTCATCATCCTTCGCGATTCTCCGGCCTTTAAAAGGGCCATTCGATTCCGCGGTAAAAATGCGTAAAAAGTCCAACCCGTAAAGAACGAGTTCCCATTCATATCCGAATAAAAACTCGCTTTTTTTCTCTCTCTCGGCTTGTGACGCAAAAGGGCAATGACGCGATCATCATATCCCCGGATTAAAATACACACACACATATGAATCCTCTGGTCTACTCGGAATATATATATGCACGATGGCGGGGGGTCGCGAGTTATATCGTCGCATCGGTTCTCTCGCGAGAGTAAGGAGTCCCATCAATAACCATTAGGTTCTCGCGCAATTATAACCGCATTCGTTAGGGGGAAGAGCGAGCGTTGAAGGCGCGAGCGAGCGATGGCGGTGCAGAGGCGACGAAAATAGTCATAAGTGCAGCGCGCACGCGCGGACCGGCGAATAAATAATAAGGAGCGGAGAGGCGGAGCTGCGCTTATACACATATACATACACGCGCCGCGCGTGAGAAATAAGCCGTGGAAACGATTTGCACGTGTCTTCCCGCGTGATCGTGTTATACCTATAATAAGTGCGCCCGCGTGGTTATATGCTCGACTTCTTTTTTCGTCGTTTTAATCGTGTCGTAAATATAACTGAGATTTTTTCTTAATACAGGATATTTATTTTAGGGCTGCACGAGAGCAAAATAAAACAATATTTCTGTCATTATTGTCTTGCTCTTGTAAATATTTGAAAATTTCTCTCTTGTCTTGGTATTAAATTTTTTTTGAAGGCACACTCGCGACAAAGCTTTTCTCATTTGATAGGTCATAACATATACGAAAACGTTCGTGTGCAATCAAAAACGACTTTGTGTCTATTAATTAATGATCAGTGACTACTTTTCGTCCATTTTTCCCATGTTAAATTCCCCTCATATACGTACACACTCGTGCGTATAAATTCACGTGAGTCGACGCTAACTTTCGATTTTAATATAAGTAGTTACAGGCGCGCGGGCGGGGTATACAACACACAAATTGTTGTAGCTTATCGGTGGCGCGAGCGGCCTATCGGGCGCAATCTAAACGTGCGCTTTACACAAACGAAAATACAGTGGCCGCTCGCGTTATTTTCCTCGCGCCGTTGTACACAGAAATTAACGTCGCGCACGCAACACTTTACGAATACAATGCCACCCCTTATCGCCTCTATACGCGCATATATAGAGAGGCTTTTCCTTTCTCGACTGTATGCGAATTCTCACGCTCCCGCCTCGTCGTGAGTGTTTTCTCGGAGTTTTTTTTATTTCACTGTTGCATTATTACGGCGTTTTTTTCGATTTCTATAATGGCTTTTATCGTGTTTTGTTCGGTGTGAATTCCGTTAACGTCTGCATGTCGGTGAATAGGTCCATCCATTCGAGAGGCGTTCAGAGAGGCGTTGCCCAACAAAGTTTTGCAGGATTGGCTAATACTCGTTCAGCGGCATTTAAAAATGAACGTTCGATGCATATCCCGTTCAAAATTTAATAATTTTGTATATATCTAGCGGTGTAGCTTGTATGCAATAACATATACACAGGGGGGAAAATAATTGACACTCGAGAGAAATTTCCTTATTAACAGACAATTTAAAAACAATGAAAAATACACGTTACAGCTCCTAGATAACTAGAAACGGCTCTCTATACCGCTGGGCAATCGAGCTTTATACCTCGCGACCATTAATACCGGCACGCCGTAAAATCGAAAAAGTTGGCTGAAAATTGATACGGCATTAAACGAAATAAATACCGGCAACATTGTCGATAAATTCAAATTCTCGCAAAAATAGCGTATATACCGAGCGAGCGCGCGCGCGCCTAGCTACCTTCGTTATCGGGGGCCCCGCGAAACCCAAGATCTTATCGCGTGAGTATCGCGAGATTATAACAACTACTATATTACAGCTCCGCGCATTCCTCCTTTTTTCCCTAGCCGCTGCCGCCGCTGCTGCTGTTGCAGCCAGCCGAGCGCGCTTCGTTAATAAAGAATAGCCAGCGTGCCTCTGCAAGGAGCTCTCCTCGTTATTCGATATTAATAACGAGCGGGAGAGAGCCGGGATTGCGCGGACGGATAAATAGAGAAGGAGGACGGGGAATAATATGCGACGGGCGCGCATAGAGGACGGAGAGAGAGAGATACGGATCGATGTATAGCGCGCGAAGTGTGTACGCTCGGTTATATTTTTAACGATTTCGCTGATATCGGGTTTCGATGTAGATGCAGATGCAGATTCGCTCGTTCCTTCGTTACGTAAAGTTATTATGTATGGATTTTTCAATTTTAATACAGCACGGTTGCGAATTACCATTGCCTCTTGAATTTTGAAATCATTCAGTATTTTACCGTTTGCAATTTTCGCAATCTCCCAGACAATATAAACGAATAAGATTTTTTTACCTACGAAGAGGTTTGCGCTAACCCCCAATTCACTCTCACTTCGTGCTTCTAATCAAGCCCCTACTCTCCCTCCCCTTCTTGGTTCTCGTAATAAATGACCGTCCGCGCGTCGTTTCCTTCTCCCTTTCTCCTTCACCACCATCCGCCGTCTATCAATTTTTTCCGCTAATAACGACAACGACGACGACAACGTGCGCGCGCGCGGGGGCAATAACGCTAATAACGATATACGTCGAGAATGAGCGATCGCGGAGGCTCTCTCGTGCACCTGAAAAACTACGGGCTGTCGAACGAGATTTCTCCCTCCTCCTCTCTTTCTCTCTCGCAAATGAAATACGCACACAGTCCGTCGGCAGTTTTCTCTATCCCTCTTCCGACTCTCGGATTGACGAACACGCGGCGCTAGCAGGCCTAATTGGCCGGCTCGGCTTTTGTGTCGATCTTCTCGCGTCGGGGACTTTTTGTATATACCCGCGGTCTGTGCCCAGTGTCTTTCGGCGTCTATACACGTGTGTTTTGTGTCTGTGTGTGAAGTCGTGTAGGGGAGAATGAGAGAGCGCGAATGTGGTGAAAAAATGTACGGGTATTAGTGTGCACCGGTAGTTACTCCTTTTCGATTTAATTTTATAGTCGGGCATTTGTCAGCTCGCGCGGATAGGCGCATTCATCTAGCGCGAATTACGCGAGTTTAATTTACGTTGCCCGCGGCGAGTTTTCTTTATTGGTTTTCTGGTTTTTTCGTCTTTTCGTTTTTGAAATTTCCCGCTCAACTTTAGACGTTGTAATTGGATCCTACTTTTCACGGTTGCAGACAAATGAATTCAAATAATAACAATTAGTATAGAAATAATTAATTTTCGATATCTTTTACGAATTTTTACTGGATCGTATACGAACGCACGCTATTATTACAACGAATGAGCAATCATTCGGTTTCAGCGAATTCGATAAACCGTTTCATCTCGACTGCGCGATAAAAGACAATTTTACGAATCGGCCAAGGCTGACAGCCGTGACAAATAAGCGCATATTTTGCGCAGACTCTCTCTCCGCTTCGCTAACGAATATACCGGGTCTGCGAATCCAGCTCACCGCGGGATCTTTTCCAGGATTCTTCGTGAATCATCGGCGATGCGACCGGCTGCTGCAGCAGCACACACAGCTCGAAAACATGCCGATCTACACGCCGGCACATATACATATATGCGTATGGTTACAAAGAGAGAGGGAGAGATGGCTGACGGAAAAAACAGAGACGACGCAAGAGAGGTGCGCTCGCGCACGGGTCACATTCCAGCGAGCATTATTTCTTCTCGCTCACTTTCAACAAAAGAGCGCGCGCGAGCTGCGCAGCTTCTCTCGAAAGAAGAGAGAACGCAACCTCGCGCTCTTATATGCCTTTCTTCTTCTTTTCTCCTACCTCTCTCTCTCTCTTGCTTTTTCTCTCCTCCCTCTATATCTCCCTTTCTCCTGGACGAGTCTCATTAATGGTATTCAAAGATTCCTCGGCTCGATCGTGTCCAGCAGTAGAGCGAGTTCTCTCTCTCTCTCTTCTCTCCTTTTTGTAATCTCCTTTTTTTCCCTCCGGCTCTGTCCTCTTCCCCGAAGGTTCGATATACAGAAGTGCTTAGGAGGACGATAGGTAGATTCTCGCGAGGATTAACGCTATGGGCCCCCTCGAACGACGCGTCTTCTCTTTCCCTCTCACTTCGGTATCTTTGATGCCCGGTTCGGCCTATACTCGGCTTCTAACCCTTCGCCCGATGATTCATGTATAATTTTCGATGTGCCGTTGGAAATTCTTGACATAGTTATATGAGAGCAGGCTCTCTGTGAGCGTCTGTTTGTACAATGGGATTAGTTTGAAAATTGATGCCTGTATATAAGGTCGGCTTAACCACTACGTCATCATCCATTTTTAAATCAAAAATTTTAATCGTTTAAATCTATGGTAACTTTTTGTCAAATAATCTCTGTGCAACTTTCTCGACTATATATCGTAAATTGTACCAGTCAAAACAACTCGTATCCCATATCTTCAAACGGCGCGCATATAGGTGGCGTATCAACGATCACCGATCGCCGCCAGCACCCGCATATCATAACCCCCTATGCCTGCTCTCTCGGTATACCCATCTTATCCCCTTACATCTGATCCCAAAAAAGCAATGACCATCACGATCTCGACCAATAGAATCCGCTGCACCTCGTTAGATCTCCCTTGCACCGGGCACACTCGTTTTCGCGCACTCTCCCACCTGAAGGTGGACTCCTTCTCTCTCTTTCCTTCGCATATAAACGTACACCCACACTGGTCGCTCGCTCGCTTGCGCACCTCGTGGTCGTAGAGAGCGACGGGGGGTCGCGTGATTTGTGGCCGGCCCGAGAAGTCACACAGCGACTGATATATTTTACGGGCGGTCGTCGCCGTCTCTCTCTCTCTCTTGCGGCGGCGGAGGCACCACCTCCGCGCGCGCGCCTTTCCACCTCCTCTACTATCCGCCATACGTCGACTTTAAAGATACGTCCTATGAGAGACGGCGGAGCGGCTGCTCGAGTGGGGGTATATACTCTCGACATTGTGCGCGCTGCGCGAGGAGAGAAAGAGAGAGATAGAGAAGGCGCGGTCAGCCGTTCGCTCGCTCGCTTTACACGCGCAGCTACATCGTATTTACATGAGAAAGGAGTCGCGTTTCTCTCGCTCTTTTTCTTGCCTATTTGGCGCTGGTATACGGTGCAGTGCTCCACACACCGGGTGATACTTTTCGTATATGAGAGAAGGAAGGCGCCCCTGGAAGGAGATCTGCGCGGCTCAGTGTAAACACGGTTCATCATTATCACCGGGGGATCCTATAATTCAAGCGGCTGATCTCACTCGCGAATGAGAAGAGAGAGAAAGAGAGAGAGGAGAGATCCTTTATGCTCGCTGGACTCGTCTTCGTCTCTTTGAGAGGCCCGTGTATGGGCGAGTCATTGTCGTGGGCATTGTGTGTAAGAGCGTACGGCGAGCAGGAACAATTTTTACCTGATTAGACGACAATGCGGATTGTCGGGGGACGACTCGCGGATACGTGCTCTTGTGCGTGGCTAATTTTAAAGAAGGGCTCCGAGTGCGCGCACGCATACGCGTTTGTCCCGTGAAAATATGCGCTTTGTGTCCTCTGGTAGCATCTCTGAAAAAATGAAGAATTATAGTCTGCGTACATATAATCCATGTATATTTAATAATATAAAGTATCTTATTAAAATTAAAATTTTGATAACCCTTAATCCAATAATTCACTTTTTAGTTGGTTGCATCTTAAAAATAAATTACATGCACACACAGCCCTGCTATACGAGAAAAGCCATAAACAATCGTCAAACACGCGAGATCATCAAGATCACCATAACGCGCGTATAATCGTACGAGAAATCGTACAATATCTCTCCCCACTCTACACTACACACCCCTGCACATATATATATAAACTCCACGGCAAAACAGCCGTGATAACTCTTTCTCGGGGGCCGTCCAAAGAAAGAAAAAAACGGCCAAGGAAGAAAAAAAAAGAGAGAATGCCTTATCTAGCCACTCGCGCGCGGGCGCGCAGGACGGTAAGCCCTCTCTGCGCGCATCGAAAAGGGACACGGGCTATCGTTATCGAGCTAGCGCGCAAGAGAGACCACCTCGTTGTCGGCACGAAGAAAAATTTAAGCGCCCTCGAGAGGATTATCGGGTACTCCTATCCGCGCGCAGATAGCGCGGACGACGGTGTCGGAAAGACAGGTTGGTCGCCGCAGGGGTCTAACGTGGCCGCTATATACCAGTATATGTGTGTGTGCATGCACGAAGAGGAGGTGGCACGACGGGGAGGAATATATATGTATATATAAGAAATAAAATAACGAAATCCCGCTGCAGCGCTGGCCACAGCCACGAACTTGCAGCACCCACCGTGCTGCGGAGCTCTTTTCTCTCTTTCGTTTGGGATTTTTGTTGTTCGGTGTCGTTCTTTTTTCTCTGTTTCTTTCGCCTCGAGTACCATTCGAGTTTCAGTTTTCGTTTCGGGAGTCGAGCGCGGACTTTTATCTGCTGGATTTTCAAAACCGAAGTTGAGGTCGTAGGAAAACGGTTCCCACACAATAAGTGCCATTTTCGTTCTAAAGATTCAAATTTTTATCGATGTTATATGTATACCAACGTTTTTTCCAAAAAAGAACTTGAATGGAAACGTAAATGGAAACCACTCGGCATCATTTATCTTATTTATTGATGCGGATAACGAAAGGCGAATAATCAGTCCACGTTTTAAAGTAATATCTTAATGCACGCGCGCGGCGATAGTCCCCTCGAGAGACCATTACAACAAATTAATTATAATCTTTCGCCTTAATTCCCGGTAAAACGCTCCCGCGGCGATATACCTCTACAAGGACGGGCCGCATTATCGGCGACACATGCGCACGAGAAAACGATCTCAGCTGGCCGCACAATAAGTAATAACGCGATATCGTCCTTGATTTCGTTATTAAGGCTACCGCGGGCGTATATATATATATAGTATAAAGATCGCCGGGCGCGCTTCGTGCGGCAAATAATAAAATACAGAAACGTAAAGAATAAAAGCAGAGAGTTAAAAGGACGACAGAAGAAAAATCTCGGCCGCAGAGGCTCTTGCACCACACGGGGTCTCGCGCCAATGCAAACTCTGGTGCGCGCACGCACGGCCTAACTAAAGTTTCGCCTCCTCGCGAGCGAGCGAGTAGTAGCCTCCTTCTTATAGCCTCGGCGCTTGCACGCTCGGGCGTATATTTTTATTTTCTCCCGTGGTTTTTTTCGCTCTCTCTCTCTTGCCAATGGAGAGAGGCGCTTTCATGCCCACCGCGAGAGAGAAAGAGAGAGCTATCGGGGATCTCGCGTCGTAAGTCTGGAACTTTATGTTCGCGCGGCTAAAACCCTTTCCTCTCTCTCTCTCTCACTCCCTAACTTACGATTGCCTCGCATGTTCGGCCGTGCTTTCGCTTGCTTGAGACGTCCACGTCCCTCTCTCTTGCGTTCGGGCGCGCGAGCTCCATTCCAAAGCGGATATATCTGCGCGCGTCTCTATATGCCGCGGCGGTGCGCGCACATAAAGAGTCGCGCGCCGCGTGGCGGAGTGACCCGCGGCGGGCGCGCGCGCGCAACGTCTTATCTACGGCCGTCGGTCAGTTTTCAGAGAGGGGGGCTCGAAATTTCCTGAGCGCAAGACCGTGAGGATAAATTCTGGGGCCGCGTGCGCGCGAGCGAATAAAGTTCGCATCTTATGAATTTCCTTGTCGGGACGCACGCGCGCCACACGTAAGTGTGTGTGATGGAGCGATTGTAGATTTCAGAGTGTGTAGATGATGCTTTTTTGAGCTTGGTGGGACCTTTTTTTTTGGCGGGTTTTTGTTCTCTGCTAGGCTGTGCTGGTTTTTGTAATTTCCTTGTCGACTTTTTTGAGGAGAAAAGTAATGAGATGGTGATGCGTATCTGTGTTATCAGGTGATTCATTGGAACGAGGAAAACGTGAGAGGTTGAAATATTTGAGATTCTTACGTGGATGTTTATCGATAGCACGAGGTGCAGAAATAATATTGTCAATGTCAAGTGTATGATAATATCGTAAGTGTTACATTAAAGAAAAGATTAGAGGTCTTATGTTTTTTTAAGATTTTTCTTGCAAACAATAATAAAACATTTTTAAAATAACGATAGAAGATTGTTTGAAAAGACATAAAAATACATAACAATATGAGCAAACACTGTACACACGATTCGCGATACATCACGCGCATTCAATCCACCTTGAGCGTGAAAAATTGTCGCCCCTTTGTGCTCTCGCCGCGCTCTCGATATTATTATTCTCGAGGAGTACTACCCGCGCTTGCGTCGCCTCGGCACAAGAGCAAAAGAGAAAGATATAGAAGCTCGCTCGCCAGCGCGAGAGAGCGAGAGAGATACACGATACCTACGGGGCTAATGCATCGCACAATAGATCAATTACATGCATTAGCGGCCTCGGAAATCATCCGCCGCGATTCTCTCTTTCTCTCCCTGCTCTCGTCCCGCCCGGAGAGATATTGATATCACCGCCGAGCGAAGAAGAAGAAGAAGAAGCGTCCGAGCGGAGAGTGTATATATGTGCACGCGCTCGATGAATGGAGAATCCTATAAATTATTGCCACGATCGCTCTTCTCTTGAGGAGAAAGAGAGAGGGCCGAAAGTCTTGACCTAGGCGAAGTATATATTCGCTCGCGCGCATAAACTGATGCACTGGGACGATCGTGCCGAAAATACAGGACGCGTGAATGGAGTTCTCGTTTGTTGGAGTCTGTGCCAGAGTAGCGCGAATTTTCATGCTAATCGGGGTTTTTTTTATAGGACCGGCTTCTTTTTTTTTTTCTGTGCTAGGAGTGACGGATGGCAGAGATTTACGATTCATATGCGTGCCCGTTTTTTTGCACACCGGCTTTTTGTCTCAATTTGCTCACTTTTTTCTCCAGTTTTTAATTTGAATAATTTATTAGCGTTTATATGACGCATAAATTATTTATGATATAAAAAGAACAATGTTTATGAAAATATAACTCGTAAATAAAAGATTACAGGGCCTGCCGCTTGATAAAACGTTGCACAACGCGACTATAGTGGTACATTATAATGCACACCAAGCCGCGTGCACATAGTGTACAGTCATCGCGCGCCACGTTCACTTGCAAATCCTGGAAAAAACGATTGTCCTTAATACCCCCGCGATACACTCGGCTGTAATGTTACTCGCGAGCGATTACTTAGCATCATAATAAAGTAGCGAACGAATGATACACTTTAATTGCACGATAAATAACGCATTAACAATTTACGCAAGTACTTTGTCCGCCCCTCTCACTTTTACCTCTGAATCATCTCCCAAGCATCTTGGTCCAGGGAAAAAATCCTCCTCGTAGTATATATACGGCCGGCAACTTTGAAAAGAAAAAAGAAATCTGTGGGTCCTTAAATACGGACGGCTATGCGGCTCTCTCGAAAGGGGATTCCTGATGCGCGCGCGACGCACGAACACGATATCGTTTTCGAGAACAAGTGCAAGCGAGCCACTCTCTGCGTCTCCTTTTCGGCCGTTTAAACTGAGCGCGTCGCGTCGGCTTGTCGACACGTCAGCTCGCATGACTCGGAGCAACCCTTCGTCTTTAGCGGCGAGGAGGAAGAAAAAAAAAGAACGCGCGTCGAGGAAGGAGCGAGAACCGCCGGGCGCGGTTTACCGCAGGGGCCATTGACATACTTTGGGCGCGAATGCGCGTGTGTGTGCATTCCGTTTCGTTGGTTCGCTGCGGTTTCGGTACTTCGCCGCGCGATTATTTGTGGTATCGAACGTGCGCTCGCACGCGCAGTTTGAGAATCGGATGTAATGAATTATTTCGCGTGCGAGCGGTGAATTCGCTGTGAGAGGTGAAGTCGGTTGAATCTAGCGAGCGGATAGTATAGTAAAGGCGATTGCAATTTTGCCGGGTAACGAATTTTTTATGATGCCGGATTGATGTGTAATGGCACGTGATTGTTTTGGACTTCCGCGATGGGGGATTCGGAATATGTAATTTTAGAACTATGCTGACTTTGAGTAGTAACAGACGTTTCCACCAGACTTGACGGTTGCTGGAACATTTTCCTTTGAATTTTTAGCTGGATTTTAAATTCGGATAACATTTTATTCATAAGTATTACATACCTTCGAAAATGTTGATCAAATTATTTTAATAAATAAATTCGACGATAAAGATTGAAGTTTTTTCAAAATAGTATTTAATTTTAACGTCAAACCACAAATGTTTGCCTTTCAAACCGTACCCATTTAAAAACTTCTACTCCAAAACCTCTTGAGCCGTAAACCAACCACTAAACATCGCCAACAAATCCCTTTCTCTTTCCCTCGAAAGAAAAGAACGGAAATTTCCTGGACACGCAGCGAGAGAAACGAGCCGAAAAACCGCAAAGGACGTGTTTCCGTCGAAAATCACTCGATTTCGCGTGCTGCCGCCACGGCGATACCCCGATAATCCCTCTCGGCAAATTAAGTTTCCGCGTGCGGGTTTGCAGGATACGGCGATGCGCCTCGACGAATTCGTACTCCCGCGGTTTCACGGAAACGCGAAGAAGCGCGCAGAAGAGAAGGAGGATCGAGAGTTGGCCCACGGTGCATACACCCCGCCGTGTGACTAATTGACCTTAGGCCGAGCGAGGCGTACGCTCACCGGCGATTTCCTAATTATTCGCCGGGCCGATTTCGATCTTGGGTATAAGTTGGGTCTTCTTTTTTTGTTGTCTGCGTGCTGATTTTGGCTGAGATTTCGCGTATAATACTAAATTAAAATACTTGAGGAAGAAATTTTTATTCAAATTAGTGATATCTTTATTTAAAAATACAGTGATAAACGAACCATTAGCACCGTTAAGCTATTTTTACCTTAAACCACAGTTATATGGTTGGTATTCTTTTTGCGTCAGCCAAACCAATAGGAGAAAAAAGCGAGGCGCTTAACGGGTCGAAGAAAGAAAAAGCAATAGCACCGCGATTGACTCAACCCCCATCGTCCTCAATAATGCATCCCACAGAAGCTCGCTTCGAACCCTCCACCCACACACGTACATCCATACTCTCGCACTCGGTGCTTTCTGCAATACCTCTACATACAAGCTCAGAAAAGGCTGTACTCTCTCGCAACGTTGATTATGATTGCATGTCTGCGAAATTGCACCTCGCTTACGTGCACACACGCGCTCGCATGACTTGGCGAGTTTCCGAACAATCGTAACTAGCTTTCGGTAGGTCGCTGCCGCCTTCCGGGGGCCTCTCTCTCTCGTGTACGTGTGGATATCCACGCGGTGTGTCTTCCCACGTCAGAGTGACAGACAGGCCTGACGGACGGACAGCCGGCGAGACGAGGTAGCTCTCCTCTCTCTCTCTCTCGCTCTTCGTATTTTATTCAGATCCGACGACCGAGCAATTACCGAACCTAGCAGTGGCATTTTCGCCCTCCGCACGCGCGCGCGCTCGCAACAAAACTACACATATACACGTATATATAGCGCTCACTGCCAGGATGTTACGCCGCGGATAATTCGATCGTAATGGATAATTACCCACCAATTGCCTTGGCATTGCGAGCGTGCATGCAGCGCGCATGTATAGGATGATAGCTGTAGCGGCAGCGGTGCGTATCGGGCCCGACTTCCGCAATCTTATTTCAATCCGCGCTTTTTGTTCTTCTTCGATAGACTACTACTCTATGCGCGCGCGCTCACGTGTAATTATTTATCGCGCTAATAGGATTCGAAGAAAAACGAAGAAGACGAAGAAGAAGTTCGACTTTTTTTCCGCCGATTTCGCGCTTGTTTCGCGAGGCTGAGTTATGGAGTGATTACGCGGCTTGGAAGGAGAAAGAGAGAAAAAAGAAGTCTTGGCGGCGATTCGCGGAAATTTTCATTATGAGGAGGATATTAGGAGGAATGGTTGCGCCGCGTCATTGAAATATCGCGGATAATTTTGTTTTCTTTAACGAGGCGGCTTTGCTTATCGTGTAGCCACTTTGTAAACAGAATTATTTTCAATTGAGCTCGGCGCTGCGCCGTTATCGGGTTCCGAAGATAAGATGGATATGGAGTTTCATATTTACGAACTATATATTTCGTTTATTAAATGGAAGTGTCTCGTTAAAGAGGCGGATAAGCGGAAGAGGGCGAGTTTTGTGCAACCGCATCATGCTCTAAGTAGGTTCAGATAGAATATATTGGACGGACGACCGGCTTTTAAGAATATGGATTTGAAGTTTCTTTTCTGTATATTTGCCTGATATGAAATAATTATATTCCCATAACTTATAAGTAAACTATTTTAGATGTCTAGAATTTTAAAAGACTTTTTTTTCATTTTCCATTTTTATTCACCTTTAATCTACGATGATTTCCTTCCATCCTTTCATACATCCGTGTAATAACGCCACTTCGAGTGCAAAAACCAAAACCGCGACCGACCGAACGTTATTCCCGGCTGGTTTCACCTCCTCGGTCTCTGATTTTTAACAAGAGCCAGTCCTCTACGAGACGTCTTGTCAGCTACGCTCGCATACGCACGCACGACCGAGGGCCGAACAATGGCCCTTTCATTCGGCCTCACAGCACGTGAGAAATTAATTCCGGCGACATATCGCGCGCGTCTTTTCTTTCATTATCACTGCACACACCACCGCACATGCGCATGTCTAATGATATTGAGAGAATGCTCACGTTCACGTACAATAACCTGCGCAAAATTCTCCCCCTCTCTCACTATTACCTTTTTAATTCAGCCGTCGCATCGCCGCATTCTTCTATTTCATTGTCGAGAAAACCAATTTCCCGGTACCTAAATTACGCGCCGACGAAAAAGCTTCGCCGCCGCCACCGGTAATATCACAAGTTTGCTCCGACGGAAAAGCGGGAAAAGAGAGAGAGAGAGAGAGAGAGAGAGAGAGAGAGAGAGAGAGAGAGAGAGAGAAGAGGTATGCGCTAGCTCGAGG
>UXGD01000466.1:0-58911 GCA_900474315.1 Torymus auratus | reverse complement strand
GTGTGTGTGTGTGTGTGTGTGTGTGAGTCTGTATGGAACTGTGACATTCGCGCGCGTGCGATGATGATGAGATACGCCGCGCTGGAAGCGGAAGCAAGTGAGGAGCGAGGGGGACATCATAACACGTGCGCTAGAGAGAGAAGGCGGGAAGTGCGCGCGCGGAGGACAGGAACTCTCGAGCCTACGTACATAACATACAGTACTACTACTACTACTACTCGGCTTTTTTCTCTCTCTTTTTCTTCTCGGTCTGCGTGTCCTTTTGAATACTGTATGCGAGAAAGAGAGAGAGAGAGAGAGCCCATTCACGAGTAACGCTCCGCGCGCGACTAAGACGTTGACTTTTGCCGACACTCGACTGCCGTCACTGCCACTTTTTTTCTTTTACGCGCGGAGCTTGGGTTTGTGAGCGTCAATGTGTTCGTGATGAAGTTGGTCTTTTGAGAGCTGTTATGACGAATATTTTTGAACCGACAATTAGCTGTTTAAACTCGATTTTCAATTAATTTTACTTACAGTAGTCATATTTTATAAGAAGGATTTGAGTTTAATTAAAGTTTAAATAAAGAGTGTTTCTTCCTATACAAAGATAATCTAATTATAATCTTATTGAAGACACTTATTAATGTTAAAATAAATATTTATTATTTATAGATTGAATATAGAAGAACACCTGTATAATAATTGTAAACATGTTTTTGTTTATTCGTTATGAAAAATAATAGGTGTTATATTAAATACATTATTTAAAGCTTCTGAATTATCTAATTTTAAAATGTTACGTTAATTTTGGCAAGTGTTGATTTTAAGCATCAAGTTTCTTTAGGTTCAAAAAAATCATATAGTTACTATTCTTGTACTAATAAATGAATAATAATGTTATGAATACAAAAATAGATTATAGTATATTTTATTGCCAGTCGGCTGTTAGTCATTAAAAATGATGAGTATAAATAATGATGGATCAATTATTAGCTGACATTGACAATGTTATGTGAATAATTTTTAACGTTATAATTAGTTTTATTTAAATTATTTATGAAGATTTGTCTATTAAAATACTGAAACACGTGTATATTATGGATATTTTGGAGATACTAACTTTAGTTGATGAATTAATCTATTTCTTGATAAATTATCGATTGTCTTATTTTTGTTATTAATGCATTAATATTAATGTGATTATTATTTATATATTTTATAAAAAACATAAGATTTTCTATATTGGTTTCATATAGTATTTATTCAGTTTACTTTTATTTAGCAGATCGACAGCAACCTATTGATATATTTCAATATTACATAAGGAAAGATCTAGAATAGATTTGGCATTTAAAAATATATCTCGTGTGCGGTTTACATAATGCATTTTAATATGCTAATTCTCAGTCTAATTCATACGTTAAAAACAACGAGAAAAGAAAATGAAGAGAACCACTGAATCACTGGATGAAGAGAAGAGAAAAATGTTACCAGCTGTAACTCCTTTGCACCTGTATTGAAATATATTATAATCTATGTTTTATTTGACTAATAATTTTTCTGCTTTTGACAAAACTCTTACGTATTTCTTTTCAAAGTACGAAACAACGCGTTAACTCATTGTGGTCATTAAAGAAACCAGTTGTTTTGTTCTTTTTCTACACGTGTTTATGCATTAAATGTAGCAATTGAGTAATATTGTCGAAAATAGCGAACGCGTCAAATCTTGTTTGACAAACGCCAAGTTATTTTTCAATGGGAAGGTGTAAAAATATCTCATGAATGGATCGATCTAAATATAAGGAGGTTTGCAGTGATTCATAGAAAATTCTTGAGGATTTACAACCAGCTCACGTTATAGCGAAACCCATTACTCGTGCATCGTTCAAAAATAACAAGCTTGTGTACATGAATGTAGGTTGGCATAAATACATTTTTCACGGAATTCATTCTCTTATTGACTTGAACTTACAACGAGCATAAAGTAATAAAGTAAATATATAATCGCAGTTTTAAAAAAAGTAAATGCAGTATACATACAATATTTACTTAACTCGAGATAAACTTTGCGCCTCTTTGTTCCATCAAAGTGCACACATGCACGTATATATATAAATATACATACACCGTCATTTATTTTCAATGAATAAGGCCAAAAACCTTTCAACCGATAAACAAGACAATTTTACTATTATCTTCCGCTTCCCCGCCACACTTAGCCCGTCAAAAGTGATTCGTTAAGATGATTGACGACCGCTAAACCGACAACCAAAATTAATCACGAAAACACGTTCTTAAAATCAGCCGTAAATCCCGCGCCTATAGTCATATCGCGCGTGCGTGCACAATAGCACTAAACAAGATTTACAACGCATGTAACAGAAGTGTATGTACGACGCCCATATTCCCGTCACACATGCGCGTTTTTCCCAGAACCCGCAGATTTTCGCGCTCGTTTATAAAGGACTGCAATCTCTCGCTATACTCCCGCATAATTTCACTTTCTCACGGCTCGCGTGAAAAACAGATCATCACCCCTCCGGTCGCAGTTCTTAGAAGCGCGAGTGGTGGGCGCAGGACCAGAGCGGATACATATAATACGGGCGGTACGAGGGAGAGTTCGAAAATTTAATAGTCAGTCGAAAAATAGCGCGCGTGGTTCCAGCGAACGCACGCACGGCTTTTCTTTTTCTCCGATTGTGTATTATTGGATGAGGCTATTCGATGAGGGGATTTGTTTGTGGAACGGTTCGGGTTACACAGGGGAATTTTTCCGCGAAGTGATGGAAATAATTATTTTCGTTTTGAATGGCTCGCGAATCTAATCACGATGTAAACGAAAAGTAAATCGTGCGGCAATTATATACACGTGGCGGTAAATTTTACCCGAGCAACAATAGCCCGTTCGCTCGGTTGTAATGAAAAATTTATTTTTATGGTTTCTTTATTCTCGAAAGCTCATAGTTCGCGCGGCTGTAATATTATATATCGACGCGTGGGGAAAAAGAAAATTTATTGTACGATTGCGCAATGTTTTCGCAGAAACTTCATTTAGAACGAGCGCATGGTTGAGAAATCCATGAATCTATACGAAATGCGCGCGCGCGCGAGCGCTTGAAGAGTAGCTGATAGTCCTTGTACAAGTAACCTCATTGCGAGGACTCTTTGCTTGTTGACTTCATATAGGCATATGGGCTTTCTGCCGCGTAACGACTTTCTAGTTTACTCGCGGGAACATTTTGATAAATTGATAGTCGCTGCGCACATGACTCTATCCCTGTGCGCGAAATTCTCAAGTAGAAGAGTAATTGAAAATCGATTAAGTAGATAACTTTTAATGGAATATTTAAATAGCGTATGCGCGTATCGTTCGCCTAAATAGCCTTTATAAAGTCTTTAAGTAAATGTTTATTGACCTTCGTTTAGCAATAATTATAAATCGAATTGATAAAAAGCGTATATAAATCCAATTTTCAATTTATTACGTTATGTAATATATTTTTTTTCTTTTTCAAGAATTTAATTATATAGCGCAATTTGATATGTTTACTCGTTAACGGTGCAAAAGGTATATAGTGTATGTTACGCAAGGTATTTTTATAAATAGAAAGCATCCGTTCAATTAATTTTTAGAGTCAGGTGAAATTGCGGAACATTTTCGCGAAAAATTCATAAAAAAATATAACTTTTAGCAACGAGAATCGATAATTAATCAGACATCTAAAACTCTAACTAAACAGAAATGTAAAACGCTACTGTTGTCATTTATGTTCATACAAAACGAACGATTTTAAATGACATATAACTGCCAATACGCTCGTCAGCTCTGATGTACCACTGCACCACTGGAGCAAAAAGCCGTTGTTTTCAAACAACATCCGCCATTCTAAAGTAGCTAAACACGATAGCCCGTGCGCACTTAAAAAAAGCTCGTCGGGGTGTCGCAGCGTTCACGCACGTTATGCGATGCCCGCGGCTTCCTTTCCCAACGGCTCAGCTACACTATATAGTATTATAACGTCGCATCGTCGCGGTGACTCATGAAAATACTCCTCGCGGCTACTCCTCTCTGTTTTTCACACGACTACGCCTCCTCGCTCGTTCTCTCTCGCGAAGTAGGACAAGTATGCGGTGCGCGCAGAAGAGGAGCGCGACGGAGATCCTCGCGCGGCCGTGTTAATTGCTCCTAATTCGTCCCTCGGATTCCAGCGGATTTATTCTCGAGTCGTGTGCTACTGGCTGCATGCGCGCTCTTGAGCGCGAGCGAGAGAGACAGACGGAAACAAGAGCAAGGCAGAGAACTGCATGCGAGCAACGTGTACTGAAAATAGAGACCTAAATCTCCGGCCCGGCAGGCACGGGACGCCGCTGACCGTTTGAAGACAAGCATCACGACGTAGACGCGCGACCAGCGCCCATCGCGTCTTCGCGAGTGAGCATAGCGGATGCGACGAGAGTACACATAAGTGTAAGTACGTGTATGTATGTGTGTACCGGAGGAGGAAGGTGACGCAATCGACGCAAGCACCGCCGCGCCGTCGCGAGCGGTTCTGCGAAAGAGCTCCCCAGACAGGAAGTCGATGAAAATAAAGAATGGAGATGGAGAATGTGCTGCTGATGCTGCTGCTGCTGCTGAGTGGGACGCGCGCGAAAAGCACGGGAGAGAGAGAGACGATGTGGAATTGCAGCGCGCGCCCGTTGAGTGTTGGTGCGAGAAGAAGAGAGAGGCGACGAGGAAGAAGAGATATGTAGAAAAAGGATGAATGCGGATGCAAATGCTGAAACGTAATACTTTTTTACTACTGGCCCGCTCTACGCGCCCTCGTGCCGCGTGTGTATTCAAAGGCGACGCACACGTGTATATGAGCGTTCGTTTGAAAGTTAAATTGAGCGTTTTGAAAATATATAGGGGAATTAATATGGTGCGTCTCATCCTCTATACGTGAGAAACGCCATGCAGCGATCGTAATGCGCATTTGCTTTCGACCCTCATCGCTCTGTTAGTGTACACAGAGAGTTGCGTAAACCGCGCGAGTGCCAAGGTGAGGTCAATGCTTTTATACGAACCGCGACGACGCATCGTTTCGTATATGTAGTCTCGCTAGATCAGCGATTGATTTGGACGATTGATGCGCATTTGAATAAAAAGGTGCTGGCCTACGTGACTCCCGGTTCCGACGCAGAAAACATTTTACTGCATGCTTATATATCCTCAGAAGGCTTCCGGTTGATCATGGAAGAAACAGCAGTAGCAGCCTCGAGAATCCGATCGGTTTTGTCTATGTATACAGCTCGCGGATGTATAATAGGCATCGATAAATACGGCAATCGTACGGTAGACTACAATAGGTAGTTGACTGCACAATGCGAGCTGTATAGGTATATTAAAAAGTACCAAGGACATTTGAATTTTGAATCATATACACGCTAGTGTAAGGTAGGTATGTGCTGTATATGTAGGTATAGACGATGTGGATCTGTAATGCGTGTTTAATAACCAAATCACTTCATAAATAAATGCACAACTACCTATTGTGTATCTGTACCTTATACCGAATGTAGCCCGCACCCTAGTTTATTCATGAGCGGGTTTGCAAACCTGCAAGGATTAGCATGAGTCATTTTTTTTTTTAGATTATCGAGATAGCCGCGGCGGTATAGGAATTTCCAGGCATCCTTTAATGAATAAATGCTTTCGATATGAATCGATTTCTGATCTTGATAGTAGTTCTTTTGTGGATATTAAAACAGTGCATTTTATGTTAATTTGTTGAAATGAAGCATTAGAAAACTATACAGAATTAATTAGTTATGATTTATTTCCTGAACTTATAGTGCCACAACTCAAACATCGTTCAAAATTTAATCTGCAAATGTTTGTACACGTTACCTTACAACACACTTAAACGGTTTTCAGGCATGGGAACACGACCCCTCCACTTTGTCGTTTGAGGAATGGGCTACTTAAAAACTCGCAAAGTCATGCCGGCGCATCAGATCTGTCAAAAATTTGCTCGCTACAGAAAGAGAGAGAGAGATCTATCGTCATCTTACTTTCCCACGGAAAAAGGATGACAAAAAGG
The DNA here is from genome assembly GCA_900474315.1 of Torymus auratus. NCBI lineage: Eukaryota > Metazoa > Arthropoda > Insecta > Hymenoptera > Torymidae > Torymus > Torymus auratus. The sequence continues at coordinate 52,846 of UXGD01000466.1, read as the reverse complement.
AGAGGAAGAGGTGACCAGGTAAAGAGTTCGTCGATGTCAAAGGGACACACACGTCGAGCTGCTGAAAGATTGAGAAAAGTGCTTGACAGTGTAGCTGCGCAGCTGGATATATGACTTTTTCACGGGGGAAAACCACTTCAGCCGGATATCCTTTTTGATTGTGCAATGGCGATTCCGAGAATGCTTTTTGCCAGATGCGTTTTTCCTTTACACATCAATTAGATAACGAAGTGTGTATGTGTGTGTGTTGCTAGAATTGTATTGTTACGTATGGTTTATCTTTCAAAAATTGATCAAGGTGTGATAAAGAAGGCCGCAAAATTAAACATCCTGGTGAGGCATAAATTATGTAAATATTTTTCGAAAGAAAAAAGCTATTAACCAATTAGAAAAATGAAAGACTGCCAATTGTAGAAGTACAAAGTATATTGCTTAAAAAAAAGAATAGTCACACACACACGTGTTTCACATAACTCATTCATTCGGTAAAAGTAAATATTTGGAGAATACCTTGCTAAATTAAATTGTGTATTTCTCAGTTGTGCATGACGCGATAATGATTTATAGCATTGGTAATACGGAAATACAAGTAAGTTAACGAATAATTATGAAAACTCTTTGGATGTCACTTATTTAAAATGTTTCGATGATCACAATTGTTCAAACTTTACAAGCGGAAATTATTGAATAGTATTGTAAAAACATTTGAGAACATATCAAAAGATTTGAATTACTGCAAACAAGAAGAAACTCAAACATAGGATATAATTTACATATTCTATTATAAAATCTATTCTTTGATGGACACTTTTCTATTAGATAATACTAGAAAAATCAATTAATCATTCGTCAATTTGATAGAAGCAACGACAATTTTATAATAATTTCATCATTAAATTAAAGACTTCTATTTGGCAGGAAAAAATGCAATCCATGGGCAGTATGCACAGGAAAAAACAACTATTTTTTTCTCCACGCCTTGTCGTCTTCAGTCCCGCCAATAAGCAGTATTTCACTGCGGCTGAAAGGCATTTTAATTTGGCACGAGGAGTATAAAACGACCATTTTTTATGCATTTCAGCCGAAACATTGTCCGAATGGCTCATTAAAGAATGATTACCGAAACCATGTTAAAAACGTATCCATAAATTGTCGTGAAAATACAATTCGCCGCTCACGAAGCCATAATGAAGACTATACACAATCCTCGGCTAATTTTTCGCCGGGGCCGTAACTTGAATCAAACTCTTTAAAATAAGAAGCGATCAAAGCGCCTAGCAGTATTTATGGCTTATAATATACCCTTCGCACGTTTTCACGCGAGCTTCTCACCACGGACGACGACACATTGTTTCGGCGTCTTCTTATTGGCGCGAGGGCCTTAAAAACGGGCGAGTAAATATTTTTAATGGGGAGAAAGAGAGAGCGAGGAGGAGAACAAGATGCAGGCAGAGCGGTGGCAGAGACGACGACGATGAAAGTTTTTATGTATACGCGGAGCAAACGTTGGGGCAAAAATGCCAACGAACGAGACTATAAAGACGCGCGCTCAAGCTCTCGGCCGTATAATATTTTCGTTCTCGCGGGCTTTAGAGGCGTACTCGAGATGAGACAGTTTTCATCGGGACACTTTCATCTTTCTCCCGCGCGCGTGTCAGCTCGAGAGTAGCAGGTTATCGGCCATGCTTCATTAAGACAGAGTATCGCGCGAAATAAGATCGCTTCTCTCCTTTTTTCTTTCCATCCTCGTTTTATGACGAATGAAAAGCGCGGCGTGTGTCCAGCTCGATCTGTGTGTGTGTGTGAGTTGGGCTGTTAAAGATAATCGCCTGATGAAAATATTATGTTCGGCTCGACGAAAGTGTCAGAACGCGTGATGTATATTCGCGAAGAATTCTCTCCGTGCGCGGCATTATGTGTGTCTCGTAAAAAAACCCGAAATAACTTGAGAATCGTAGGTATTTTTATATACGTATATAACCAGAGAATTACTCTAGAATAAATGTTAATTTTATTTTTATGTTAGCCGTAAAGTGCAATTCAATGTCTATTCAAGTGTACCATCACAAGCATCTTCTATATTTTACACCGAAGAGCTTTATTCTTTTCCAAATATTTTGGTTTCTTTGTTATTTACAAAGTTATAATTTTAAGCGAAAAACTTTCTTTACATTCATAAAATGTTATGTGCCTATAAAAGATGTCGTGAATTCATTCCATTAACGAACAGACGTATGATGAAACTTTTGGTCCACTTACAATATACTATGCTTAACGGTAATATCCAATGAAATTCTTTGTAAAGTCACTCTCTAATCTCTTCCTAAACGATCGTAAGAAAAAAAAACATGTCTCACGTAATTTTAATAAGACGGATGATGACAAATAAAATTTGCAAATATTACGTAAACAATTTCGGTGACTCATTGGGCGTGATCCTCATATTTAGTTTTGTCAAACAGCGCTGCGCGTCCTTGGACACGCACAAAACTGATTTGCTACACAACGTGAAAGTGCTTGACTGATCCAGTGGGGAATGCCAAGGTTGGCTTTTAACTTCGTTTATGACAATCGGTATATATACATCCCTAGTGAACGTCAACACGTGTATATGGGAGATAATATAACGTACTTTGAAGAGCTGGTACATTATAAGAACGATTAAGAATACCAAGAAATATTTGAAGAGCTATATTTGTTGCATATTTATATGACTGTAATCATTTCTGACAAAGAATAAAATATATACAATTTAAAAAAAAACTATTATAAAATACTATATACATGTAAAATTATATGTATTATTTGTATTCAATTTACAGCCAATTAAATTCACAACGACAAGTGACCAACATGGACCAAGTCAACCCCTGCGTTTCCAGCAATGGAAAACATATTAACTTCGAAAATGAACAACTGCCAGTCCAAACATCCTTGAAGTTAATTAACCGTGGTGCGAACTACCATCACGATCAAATAGAGCATAAGTATATCCGGCACGCGCTCCACTAATGCCCGTCGAATAGAGTCGCGCCACATACGCTCCGCCGCGTCGTCCAAATATTTGCATCGATATTATATCGTTTTCCCCCTTGAATTTCCATTCCGCGTGCGGTCGTCGATATAATCCTACCGCAATCGTTAACGCGATATCGTTTCCAATAGCGTGAGCAACGATAACAAACTATTCCCTCTCGCGCGTTCAATGAGCAACAATAAGCGCGCGCGGTATAATTGAACGCTCGCGCGCTGAGCTTGCAGCTGAAAAGCTCGCTACCGAGAACTGTTGCATCGTCTTCTTATTTTTCCTTATTTTTATATACCTCGGTCGTGGTACATTGCTACTGCTATGCTATACAACCGGTCCCCAGCGATCTATTTTTCCGTAAAAAGAGAGCGCCGCAGCGTGTCTGAATGGACAGCTAAGCGCGCGCGAAGAATGAAGCGAGAGAGAGAGAGAGATGGAAAGAGCGCGCGAGGAAAAAAGACAGAAAGGTCGACAGCGGCGTATAATGCCGCCGGAAATTGACGTTCCCATTGCATAATGGCGTGCTTCCGCTTCCCCCTAGAGAGAGAGAGGGAGACAGAGAGAAAGAGGAATGACTTCGTCCGTCTGTCCGTTTATTCGTGTTCTCTTCGCTTCTATATATATGTGCACACATAGGCGACACACAAACGCTGTATACGCATATCACCTTTTCCATTCACTATATACCAGTTACGGGAACTTGACTCTCTGACTTATTACTCCTCCTCATCCTCGATCTTGACTTTTTTCCACATATGCGCGTTTATATGTGCAGTTGTCACAACTTTTTTCCAACTTGTAAGGGATCTCTTTTACCCGTGACGAACATTTCTATTGTGCGTGTTTTTTTTCAATCTTGCTTTATACAGCGGGGAAAAGTGCGCGGTATCTTTTTTCCCGATCTTGTTTGTTGAGGATACAAGTGCATTATCCTGATACAGAGGTGATTCGATTTTTCTACGCTGTAAGCAGCTACTTGTTTTTGTTATACTAAAATAATACATCACGTTTGATTGTTTAAACAAATGCGAACGAAATATTTATTATAATTTTATTCGAGATTTTTCATGTAAACAATGAAATTATCTAATAAAATATTATTTACTAAATTTTTAAAAATTATTTTGTTGATTATTTACAAAAGAACTAGAGAACATAATTAAAATGTTAATATTAAAATATGATTATAAATACTAATTCAAGAATTTAGCACAACTGTAATAATAAATCATAACATAAATTCAAGTGATGATATTGTTGACTTCGCTGTAAAAGTTTTCACACGAGAATTCTTAAGCATTAACGCTATTTAGGAGGCTTTCAATCTACTTATAATGCAAAGAGCGTGCTACAAAGTCAAAAATTATAATACAGCCTGAAGGAGACTTTAAGTTCTTCCGCTAAGATGTTTAGCCTCTGGTGAAGTTTTTACATCACGTCCATTCTTCTGCTCGAGCACTTTTACAATGTTTTCATAAATTACAAAATTGAAACCCCTTTCAAGCCCCATTCAGAAAAGGTATATTGTTTGAAAAATTATGAACGCTTGTAGAAGCAACATGATAATTTTTTGTGAAAACAAATTAAATAATTATTTAAAAAAAAAAAATACTGTTATATAAATTTCTTTTAATTAATTTTCGATAAAAATTTGCCGTCCTTTGTTTGCTCAAATTGATCGACCTGACCCAATAAAATTTCGATATAATCCGCGAATGGCCGGCAATTTACCGCATAGTTTAATCCGGCCAAAAAGCCAGTAGCTCTCGGAAAGAGCATTTAATTAATAAATGCGCAAGACTCGCGGAGCAGCGTAATTCAAGCGCGTCCCGCAGGGTGGAACGAGAGGCGCCGCAAAAAGCCAGTCCGTATTCGTATGCGCAATTTGTCCGAGTGTGGTGTGTAAACCTTCCCTCCTCTACAGTATACTTTTTGCGGAACGTATATAACTGTAAAATTCAGAGGGAATTGCGAGTGGCGCTCCTACGAGCTTAACGACGAGGTTAGAAGGCGCACGAGTTGTCCATTTCCTTTGACGAATCGCCCACCGGAAGTCGTCTACTGCATTCGTATTACGCACCAGCCCTGCGATTCGCATTCGAAAATAAGGGGGAAGACTCTCTCTCTCTCTTCCTTGCTGTCTTCAACTTCCCGCAGATACGGCTATCTACGTCTCTCTTTCCTTTTCGACTTCCACCGCGTCCTCTTTGCTGCTCTTTTCTTATTCAACTGAAGATTGAAGTTTCGAAGCTGAATAACTAAATGGCCACTCGAAGAATCGAGGATGCACTCGCTGAGGGAATACTAATATCGCTTTTTCGACTCCTCGGGTTTCAAAGTAAACAGCCGATAAGTATTTTAACGGCTTTCCGACGCTTTTCTCAATGGCAGGGGGAGAGAGAGAGAGAGACCCCAAATGCGTTGGGAAAATATTTTCTTTCGAAATTTTCACACGTCATCGCGCTTTTAAGATTATGGAATGGATTTTTCTCTAAGTGTTTTCAACTGTATCTGTATAGGTATTATGAAAAAAAAGGGGAAATCTATAAATTTTTTTTTATCCTTATCTGAAAAAAGTACAGTGATGTGTACTGTGCAATGTCTTTATCAATTATGTTTACAAACTTAGCAACAAAGTTGCAGAAGGATTTCACGCAAATAGCTTCTTCCGATAATATAATTGCGCAAATATTATCTTGTTTTTTTTTTGTCTGAAAACCGATACGCTAAACTTTCCGTGAACAAACACCATGCGCAATTAAAATATTTTCCACACTCTAAAATCTATAATCATAATCTCAAATAAAACACAAGTTCATTCCCATTCAATCATCCGCTGGCAATTTTCATAACGACCATTTCTACAATATTAATCGACCGCACACATCGTTGAAATTGCATAACGAGCGGGACAAGAATCCATCACGTACGTGCATAAGTATACCCGCGCGCCTATAACCAGGTAAGTGTATATAGAGTGAGAGTTTTTCATTGACGCTCTATACCCATAAGCAGGGAACTCGCGTGGTATGCATTGCAATGCGGCGACGCGTCAACGTGCTACCGCTGACGTCATTGACCGACTTCTTTCGCGGAACGTAATAAACACGCGCCGTGTACGCCTCCGCATACATCAATAGAGCGAAAGGAACATACAACAACCTGCACAACGCGACTTAGTCGCCTGCGCCTCTCATTCCAAACGCAACGGCGTACTGTACGCCACTTCCTCTCTCTCTCCTTCGGTATTCACGCATGCCTGTCCATCTGTTTTGGTCTACTTGCAGGATGCATCATCGGCTATGCGTATCAGGACGCGAGTGTATGTGTGTACGTATACAATGTATATGAGAGAGGGAACGCGGTGTGCGCTTTTACGATTACACGCCGCGCGACTTGTTTGAGTTGATCACCATTGTTTTTAATGGAAATTATAGTTCCGATAGGATGTAGCAATACTATGTATAAGAGAATGCGCATTACCTCTCTAATGTACCATTTAAAATTTACGCCTGTATGTACGTATGACGAGCAAGTGCGCGTTGTAGTCGGACGGCTAAACAGGATGCTTTAGAGCTTTACGTTGCTGCGATTTAAAGTGGAAGGAATTCAATGTCGTAATAAAAGCCGTTTGACAAATGAAGTGGATGGTTGATGCCGAGTGGCTGATGTCAAAACTGTGTATAGGCTTGTTTGAAGTTTTGTTTTCGTGATTTTTGAATCAAGAGTTTTTTCTTTTCTGTTTCATTTCATTGATTAATTCATAATTTAATTGATTATAAAGAAATTTGTCAAAATAATAATGGTTAATATTTATTGATACATAACATTGCACATTTTAATTTATATAGTTTATTTGTTTTGAATATATAAGATCCAAATTTATAGCAAACAAATTTAGCATCTTTATCCTAGTTTCTTTTCAGATATAAATTTTCGCTTAACGATTATTATAGTCATCTTCAAGCTATTCTCAGTACAATACACTCTGGATCATTAAGCAAAATCGAAATTTGGATTAGAATACAACTATACGCGCGACGTATAGAAATCAACGGTATAGCCTCGTCATCCCCTAGAACAACCAACGAAATACCAAAACAAAACGACCAACCACATTTTACGCATAGCCGCATATCACCCCGCATTGTCCGACATAATGAATTTTCGGCAACCGTCGATATATATACGCGCGTGTGTCCCGGACAGGCGCGCGTCCCTCATTTTTCTCCCGTTCCTCTCTCGTCATTGTTTTGCTTACTCAGCCTTTTGCACCCCGCACCCACAACCTCTCTTCCTCCTATACTCTGGCTTACCACCACACCGCGCGCAATCGTTCCGTCTCTCTTAGTTTCATTTGCCGTTTCTCTTTAATCTTCCGTTCATCCGGTGGGCGCGCGCGTATACGACCACCGGCTGGTTTTCCGTTTCCCCTGCTCACTCGGTGCACCAGCAGCAGTAGCAACTACTGCGCATATACCGCTTCCCCCCCGCGTCGACTGCCTGTGCTCGCGCGCGAAAGACACGCGGCAAAACATGGCTATTTATAGTCAACAGCGCGCGAGCTCATACTCATTTCCTCGCGACGGAGAGAGACAGAACACACGCGGAGAGAAGCGCGCAATATATATACCAGCACGCAAGGGAGAGGGAAGACGATGACGACACGGAGGGCCGTGCTGCATGTGTGTGTGTGTGTGTGTGTGTAATGCAAGTCATCAGACAGAAAAGAACAAAAGGGAGCAAGCGCGGATGAAGCCCAGGCCGGGAGCGAGCGAGTATATAGAGATGCAGATGTTTATTTATCTATGCTATAAGTCACAACTACACCCCCGTGAGAGGAGGCCACGAGATGATAGTATATGAGTGGCGCGCTTGCGGGGGAGAATAGAATATAGAATGGACGATGCGCATACACGCGCGAGTTATAGTGAGAGCGACTGTATTATGTTGGATGACACAGCGCGGATGTTTCATGCGTCTCGTGCGGCTTTATTATTAGATATTTGTGTAATTGACGCTGATGCTGTTAATCATCGTGATGATGAGCTTTAGCGTGGAGGATTCAAAGAAAAATCCGCGCGGTCTATTCGGAAAGAAAAGCTGGCCGATCCATTATAGCTTCATAAATCAATTCATTCAGTGGCTAACTGGGAATAAAGTGTAATTTCGTAATTTATTATCACTGGCAGTTCACTTTATTTGCGCAAAAAGGTGAGGAGAGTGGATTTTCCGGTACGTGGGAGTATTAGCATTTTATAAATATTATAGATAATTTGCAAATTAATTATATCAAAGTCGCATAAATACTTCAAATAATATATCGCATTAATTAAATTTATTATAGGCATCCATCAATTAAACACGTGTGGCAGCATTATGCGAACTCGACTTCCGATTGGGCAAGTGTTATTATGCAAACCTTCTCGCGGGAGTATAGAAAAATTTGTATAACCCACGTATTTCCTGTTATGCATTGGCCTGTGCGCTGTCTCTATATATATATGTGTGTCTGTACGCGAGTTGCAGAGAAAAAAGGAGGCAATTTCATACTTGACACGCACTTAAATCAAGATACGAAAGTGCGTGAGTCACGTTTCGCGGATACATTGCACGAGCGCGGGGGCCTATCTATATCGCGCGCAAATTATATTGGGATATGAGTCATGTATGTATGTTTATGTGTATATGTATATGGCGCATGCGCAATCCTGTGACCCACACTTCAATATGGATAACGAATTCGATTATAGGTCAACCCGGGGAGAGACGTCACTTTGAAGTGTAACTAATTTAAAATGCTAGAGGTTTCTAGGTAATGTGACGTAAACGATTTCTTTTTAGAACTGACTCGTTTGCAGAAGGCCGGCAAATGACATTTTTCTGCTCGCGCGCCGAAATGAGATACTTATATAAAAAATATATACAAGTGTTATGTAAATTTCTTAAATGGGTGGTTAAAAATAAAACATTGTGTTTAATATGAACTTATGTAAAATTAAAATGCAGATTATAAAATTAGCTAATATTGTAAACGGAAAAATGTATTTATTTATTTAACCAGATTGATTACATAAAGTAATTAAACCTTATTTAATTCCGGTCCGAACAATACGTTAAAAAAATAGGACAACGTCCATCAATAAGAAATTGAAACCAATCAATTTAATAGAATTTTTCTATTAGGTTACGCAGACTAGTTTTGACATTACATCACCTAAACTTAAAATAGAGCTCGTGGGTGATCTACACTTTCAAATGAAAAGAAACCGCGCTTGAAATTAGATCCCACTCCGAATAATAATAAAAACGAATACTCCAAATTATGCAACGGCTATTTTCAGCTCTAATCCTCGAAGAATTTTGTTTTCAAAATATTTCTAACGCACTACTTTTCCTAGAACCCGATAAATACCGGCGGCACAACTATATATATCGCAAAAATTATGCTAAACAACAAACCACGTAACTATTTAAAAAGAAAGCTTGGAAAAATCACGTCCAAGCGGGGGCAAGACAAATGCGCTCTCGCCTCTCCCGAGAATTAGAAGAAAGGCAAGATAGACACGCAGATACGACGGCGAGAGAAAAAAAAGCACACCGGGGATAGAGATATACTGAATCTGGATAACGCGGAAACAGGGGTATGTATATACGAGCGAATGTTGATTTTTCGTCCCGAGCGTGTACGGCGACCGCGCGCACAGCGGATGTGCGTTATTCCATCGGCTTTTTCCTACGCGCGGGGACTTTTCCAAAGACGATGATGATAAGCCAATCTGCCGCGCGAGCGAGTGGCCGATAAATGGGAAAGAGGGGAGATGGATGACCCGGAATATCGCCTGGGATTTTCACTCTCTTATTGCTACTTCTATGTTCTCCCTCCGTTTCGCATTCAGCAAACGTTATTTTTCCCTCGGCCGATCGAACGATGATTTTTCCACGGAATGGATAAATAGAGTGAACCCCAAGCTACCCAGGAACAGTCGAGACACGCGCTCGCGTAATGCCGCCGCGTTATCGCGTACGTCTGATGACGATATTATACTTGCATATATCGAAATGCGTTTGTGTGTTTATTTGCATCGTCATGAATAGCGATTTTGCGCCGAGGTTACAACCGACTATACACGTATACGTGTGTGGATGTTTACACGTTGATCATCGTCGCGGCGGCCGACGCGAGTAAAACTCCGTCGACGCCGAATTCCCCGTCCCAGCGAGCGTATTATACGTTTCATGATTAATGTATATGGCGCGGCTGCGCGACGCGCGTTTAACGTTTAATAAAGTATACAGCGGCCGGGCAAATAATAAATTAGATAATTCGCGGTTAACCGTATATATGTATATAGTTGTCGCTATATAACTAAACAGCATCGATAATTGTATTTTGCATTAATCGCCGCAGGGACATTGGCTTTCACGTGAGTGCGAGGCTCTTTTGAATTGATCGATCGGCCGTGTTCAATCGCTGCAGTATTTGTTCAAATAGAAATCCGCAGCTAATCGGCGTAGAGTCGCTGGTACATTTACCTTGGAATTGATTATTTACAATAGTGAAACCCGTAGTGCACACGGCTTTGAATTAATGTTTGTCGCGAATACTTCGGCATTCGATTATCAATTTCGCAGTGGCCGGTTGGATAAACCGTAAACTTTCACAATCCCCCCCTTATATACCTTGACAATATTTCACTCGAGTGAAAAGTGTTAATCTTTTGAAAAATAACGTCGGTTTTTTGCCGAAAAATTCTTTATATGTATACCGTTGCTTTACATTATATACATAAAACAACAATATAGATTAATAGCTCGTGTCAACTTACTTGGATTTATCATACATCATCAACCTTCCAATTCCATTATACATGTTATTCACCTACTATTTTGGTTTCTTACGTATATACGCGAGGATGAATGACGCGGTTACGTCAAATACAAATCCGCTGTTGCGTGATTTTTTGCATACAGTAGTGTATTATATAGGAACACAGGCTAGCTAAAGTTATGCTGAAAACCTTAGCGCATGACGTAAAAGCCAATCTCAAATTACAAGATCCCTCCGCGTGAGCGCGTCCTCGGTATTCGCCTCTTTCACTCTCTCTCTCTCTGTTTCGCGGCGTGAGTGTGTACGTATCTATTTTTAGATCAAAAACTGCGCGGCGTTCAAAATAACATGTAATAACCATAACCATTTCCTACGTACACACAAAACATATTTATTTTCCGGTTGTCGAACCTCCTGCCTGCCTGCCTGCGCACACGCGCTAATATAGCCTTCGCGCATGCGCGACGCGCCTAATTTAACGAGGTCGTAGACTCCCCTTTGAAAATTTATCTCTCGCGACGATTTTGCCTCGTCGCGCTACACATAGGCGCATAAGTGCGCAAAAACACATCACGCATATACACACGAAGGCTATATACGCGGGAGAGGGGGAGAAGAGAAACGAAAAGAGCGCCCAAACATACTCTCGCACCTATGAGTAGCGGGGCGAAGGACATTTCGCGTATAGTTCAATAGCGGCGGTGCGTCTATTTTCGTACGGCAAAAATATACGGCGCGAGACTTTGCGTACGCCGCAATATACTGTAATAATAAATGAGGCAAGTGCAAGACGATGATGGAGGTATAGGGAGGGAAGTTCATCGACAATAACAAACCTTGTTTGCCGGTCATCGAACTGCGCCGCGCTCGAGCATGCGTGCGATGCGCGAGTAATTTGAGTCGAGGAGAGAGAGAGAGAGAGAGTAGCTAAGAAGCTTGCGCGTGCGATGAAAAGTGACATACCGGAACATATAAGCAGCATAAAAAACACAAAAAATCCAAAAAAAGGATAAATGTAAGGGAATCCCGCGCTTATATACCGCTGGCCTCGTCAATACCGTCAACCACTGCGGGTGTACATATAGAATATATATAATAACCGTCACGTCAAAAATTCACGCGCCTCTTTAAAATAAAAAGCAGTCCATCATATACACGCATGACACACTCAGCGTCTGCGGAATAAACACCCGCATGATGCAGTATTTAAGCCAGGCGTCAAAGAGCCGTGGAAGATAGCACATGATGGGAGAAAAGTCATTCCCATCATCGCATGCGTCGAGAAAAACTGCAGAGCGAGCCTTGTTTGTGTGTCCGGCGCGCGCGCGCGTCTCTTGGCGGGCAATAAAAGGAAAGAGTTGAGAAAGACAGGAGGTAGGTAGGTAGGTTTCTCCTGTGAGGCGGCTTTCGCAGGTTTCACGGCCGCCTGCGATTGCGCGCGCTTGACGTCACTGGACTTTGCCGAGCGTAAACAAGCCGGAGGACGCGAGGCGCGAGCGAGCGACCGCGTATATAGAAATAAAATGATCGTGGGTTATTGAGCGCGGACCGTGGGAATAACACTACTGTTTGTGAATGTGCTGTGATGGTTAGTGTGTTAAGGGCAATTGTAGTGGGAGAGTGTACAGGCTTCTAAGCAAGTTGTTGTAATGAGGGTCAGGCGGTCGGGGATTGTTGTGAAATGTGGACTCCGCCGGTTTTGCGTTTGATATTAAGATGTAGGTAGATATACGTATAAGTAAGTGGAATTAGGTGGGATAAGTTTTTAAGTTGTACTTATATGGATAAAGATTGCGAATTGATTAGCTTTTAATTAAGCATTGATGAGCTGAAATTTTTGTTTGTTAAAGCTAGTTTTATTGGTACCAATTGGAAAAAAAATTTCTTAAGCTTAAACTAACTTTAAATTTATAAATAATTGTGACATAAATATAATGGTGGTTTTCTAATTTTTATAGTTATGTTCATTCGAGAGAGTTTGAAATTTTAATAAAATATAGCTTTAAATTAAACCTAAGACGTTGATTTACCGTTTAAACGTGATGTAAAACATCAATGTTGTGGTAGCACGCTAAAATAGATTTGTAAATCAAGCCAGATGTTTAAACTATTAAATACTTTTAAAAAGAACAAAGCCGTTGTTATATAAGATGAAAGGAACTGATATATTGTGTTTTGCATTGGCTTCGGCGAAATATTATAATGTATCTTTGTCAACTCGATATCTCGTAGATAAATCACCACCGGCGCTTCTAAAATTAGAACGAGCAGCAAACGAGGTCGATAAACGAATTATTCACGTTTAAATTTCCATGACAATTGAATAAAAAAAAGGCTTAAACCGTGTGTGCGTGAATTTCCTTTTTGCGTCATTACTTGCGAGATTGTCAACAAGCATCCGTGCGTTCGAGTGGATGCTGGAAAAATGGAAAAAAATATACGCAATATATAATACAGTAACGAAAAAGGCTTTTAGTTTTAGCACCAGACAATTGCGTTCTATTTTCACGTGTCTTTACTAATATTAGCGTGAACTTTTTGACGTCATAGTCTGTGAATGTCCCACTTACGAATGTGGAACGCATTTTAAGGATCGGAGAGTAAGAGTTCATTGATGTAGGGCGTTCATTCAGGTTGTAATCGAATTATGAAACGTTAATAGATTTATTGACATTTATATCGGTTGAGAAGAAAGTTCAAGTCTATTTCACTTTTGATTGAGTTACAAACGATATCGTAACACTGCATCAACTGTATTATTTTCTTTATTTAACATGCACTTATCATTGTAAAAAAATATATTTGTGTAATGTTATTACAAAATCCTTTTAATTAATAACATTACTTCAAAAATATTATATATTTTGGGATAAATTAGTCTGCTGTTTTCTAATTTGGGTGTTTTAACTATCATATGGATCTGCCTCTATGCAGATAAATAATATAATATGAAAAAATACAGGGTTCAAATTTTTTATATCTCCTATACCCACATAATTCTTTCAATATTATCATGTAATACAATTCATTTTTCCCAAAACTAGTTGTACTGGCGATGACTGTAGTGAGATTCTCTTATTATACAGGATAATTTTACATCAAAAAGTGGAAAATTCATTGTGTAATAAAATGGAAATGAGAAAACAAATTATCAGGGCATATATATTTATTATAAATTATAAATTATTATCAATAGCTTACCATATTGCTTGTCTTATTATGTAATATTTTTCTCGTCTGACATATTAAGAATTTTCAGACAGAGAAATAAAATCAGAATAAATAAATATCAATTATTATTATACAAATATTGTTTAATTTCGTATTTATTGCATATTTTGATATTGTACCATGATAAATAAATTTACATTACAACGTTACAAGTTGCTTTATATATGCATACGTAGTCTTTTAGTACTCTAAGAGGACCACTACTCTAAGAGGACAACTACTTCAAAAACGCTATATGTATATAGTCAAGTGATATACTTAAAAAATAGTATCATACTTTACGTTTTGGTAGATCATTTTCATATATTCTACCAAACGAAAGTTCCCATCACGCACCGATACAAGTACGTTTACAGTACCACAATTTCGGATCGTACTTTGTTTTTTATTATGAAAACCCATAGCACACCATGAAGACTGTTCTATTTTGTTTGTACAGTACATTCAGGCGGCATCGGGCCATAATAGCTCACATGTATCGCTATCGTGAAAAAAAATATATAGTTCGTTCAAGCTCTAGCATCGGCAAGCCTCTACGTCAAAAACCAAAAACCAGTGCTTCTGCGAGAGTGATTATAGACATATAGATAGTTATTCGTAGAAATATAAATATAAAAATAGTATATATATACACACACATAGACATTCTAAAAAAAATCGAGCAAAGCAGTTTGTATCTAGAAGATTATTCTGACCGATAAATACCAAAAATCTCGCCGGGGCGTCTCAACTGTCTGTGCGGTCCAGCAGCAGCGTAATCTTCGACTGCTGGTGTGCGGCTCTTTCCTCTTTTAGTGATAAAAGGAGAGACCACGACAAAAAGGGGGTAAACAAAGCCCTGGGAGAACAAGCGGGATCTGATAAACACAGAGAGAGAGCGAAGCAGCAGCAGTAGCGTCGCATCACTGGCATTTTTAATGGCTTTTTCCTTCCGTCCTTCCTTCCGTCCACCCTCGCATCAGCTAACGAGAAATCGAAAACGAACGAGACCTGCTACTACCGAGCAAACGCCGTAGTGTGCTTACTCTCGCAGCTTCGCTCTCTGTGTGCCGACGTCGTCGTCGTCGTGCGTCCGAGGCAGATGTTGGCCGTGGAATAAGAGCACGCGACGCACGGTCCTTTCCTCTCCCCCAGGGAATCCTCTCTCTCTCCCTCCCTCCAGGTATACCTGATGCGGTTTAGACGCGCGCCGCCTTGTGTACACCGCCGCCGCTGCACGCGGGGATACTGCGCGTAAACACAAGGGTCCGCCAAAGGCGGAAATGCGCCCCGTAAAGATGTATACAGCATTCTCGAGTGTTCCGCGCGGCAGTTTCGTACTACTACTATGTATAACGTTTTATACTTTTTCTTTGCGTAGATACGTACGCTTATTGTCGTTATAACGCTTTCTTCTTTACATGCGCTTCAAACCCCTCTCGGTTTAAGTCGCGGGGCTCTTCTTTCCGCTCCCTTTATTTCCCCGCGCGCGAGAAAGAGAGAGAGAGAAAAGCGCTCTAAATGAAAATCGAGAGCGGGCCGCGAGGATTTTCTTGCGACGCAGAATATATAGGGGATGGCGCGAGATGGGAAATATATGGGGATGTAGATCAAAGAAAATCTGTCTCGCGTGTTCGCACGTGTCGCGATTGTTAGGTGAAAAGGGAGAGTGAAATATGTATAATACCGAGAGCGAAGGAAAGAAAAGAGAGAAAAGGGACATATATACGCGTGCACGCGCTTTTCTATAATATATAATGCGCAGCATATGGTATAATAACGATCACGCGACGTGCTGCAACCTGTATTATAACTGCGCAAGCACGAGCCGGTGTATATACCTTTATGGCTCTTTTTGGCCTTCGCCGTGTCTGCCGCCGTTTTTTTTTTGAGACAGGAAAAACGCGATCGCTAGTATTATAGTTGCACCACGTGGCATTGCTTTGTCAACTCCTTTTCTACGATCGGTGTATTGGAGATTAATGCGCGCTCGGATGCTTTATGCGCTGATATGTGTGAGCTTTATGTTTAGTATGTGAATGATTGGGCGAAGGGAAAAAGTCGCGAGCGACAAAGGAAAAAAGGTAAGCGAAGGGATGCGTTAAATATGCTTTATGAAATTGGATTTATAGGCGAAACTGATTTGGCTAGTCACGCGGATTTTTCACCTTTGGATCAAGGTTTGGATTTGAATTTAAGGCCGATAAGAAATATTCAAACATGCAGTTATAGAATGGGAAAATTATGGTAAAGTGAATGCTAACTCTTTGTTATATTGATTTACTATACGTCACTTTGTGTCTTGTTTGAAAAGTAAAATTTCAACACGTTTATCGACTTTTTGTTCAAAGCAAGAAGTTGAATTGTTCCAGTGTTTATTTTCACGCTATCGATTTGTCCGTATAATGGAAAATAAATTGATGAAATTATTGTTTGGAAATAGAATACGAGGTGGACGTAGAATATTGATCTCAGCGTACTATCATGTCAAATATTCACACGTTTCCAGAGTAGTTCAGAAATGTCGTCTCTTGATGCAACTGACCTGATCTATATTTGAATGCGGAATAACGATTTTTAATTTAGGTGAACTTACAGTTAATTCGCTTGATATCTGACTAAAGTGCCAAATTAATGGTTTTTTTCATTCTTTATTAAGTATCTAGAAATAGCCTGTTTTAACAGTAATAAGTTAATAAATGAAATGACAAATAATTTTAAACATTTATTATCAATTACATATTAAAGTTTTTATGTTTAATAATTAAATTGTATATGTAACTACTTATTAACAATGATTATTAATTAATGAAAATTTTCCAAACTAAAATAGCTAATGAGTCCTAATCGACGTTTCTAGTAGAAATGTCGACAATTTAGTCAAACAAATGTTCTTAATTTTACAAATATTATAGTTAAGCTGTTTTTTATGCCTCATAAACATTCTATTTTCGTCACCAATCTTACAAAATAAAATTAGTTATATCATCGTTTATCACTATTTATACAATTCTTTAATAAAATACCAACCGATCAAGAAATTTAGAAGGAATGTAGGTGACATCTAAAGAGGAAGATAGGAAGGGACATAACTCATCCGATAGGTCGGCGCTCGCGAAGAGAAAAAAGTTTTATATTACGCTTTCGTCGGGTACGAAGGAGGAAACGCCTTATAACTATTCGAACGTGATTTTTCCCTTTTCCCTCGGTTATCTCTCGTCTCGCACATCCGTGAGAGAGCGAGCGAGCAAACGGCTTATCCTTGCATTCTGCGAAGGATTAAGGCTGACGACATTCCCCGGTTTAATAAGTGTCGGGGTAAATGACGGGAATTAGTCCAATATGTCTTCGCTGAGAGAAGAGCAGAGCAGCAGAGTGCGCTAGCAATAATTCAGGCTGCTGCATCGCGTAATTAAAATTACTCGGCGCGTCATACTTTATGTCAGAGCGCGCGTACCTTATACCCTCTCTCTTCCTATAGCGCTGTCTCGTTCTTTCTTTCTCGCGCCCGCATGCGGATGTTCCTGGAGGACAGAGAAAGAGAGGAAAGGATCGCGCCCAGACGAGTTGTAAATTCCACGAGTCCACCAGCTCGCGCCGAAACACTCGATGTTCATTCTTATGTAAAGGGGGGTTGGAGGTGATGATTTCTTCGGTAAGAGTTAATACTTCGCGAGAGGTAAGATTTAATGAAATTCATCGGCATACTTTGGGGGTCTAGTGTGATCGACGTCGATTTTCCACTTACCTTTACTTGAGAACTTCCGGAACTTGTGCTCGGGACATTCTGCACAAAAAGGTTTAAAAATTTTATTATTAAAAAATTATAAGATTTAAGTATTTGATGCTTATTTGTGCGATTTTATTCATTTTAGGCAAGGGCATCAAAATTTGTTTGAACTAATAACATTAACAATGAATTCATTTGTTAAAACTGGTACAATGTAGTTAATTTTGATTGATGTATTTACTTTATTTACAAATAGAACGCTATTGAACTTTCCGAAGTATCTTTATTTTAAATGGGGATATTAGATGTGGCTATAGGATACTCACCTTTGGTGTCGAACTGTTATCGGACGATTTGCTGCTTCGGATACTCTGTAAAGACATAAAATCTTTAATGAAAATTGTATATGTTTCTTGATGGATTGAGACAGGTTTATATATTGTGTAAATATCTAATCAAGTTGCAGTCCTGTATGTACCGTACAATATGGTCAAGATCTGCAACATGATGAAAGGATAATGTGCAGCTTATTTTACGGCGCGAATGAAGATAGTATTTGTATAATAATCTTTTAAGAGAAATAACCTATAACAATTAATATTTCCATTATATTACAAAGAAAATATTTGTACACTGACAAAGATTGGAAGTCTATCTTGCCCGTTGAAAGCTTTAATTATTACAACTTATTAGGTTTTCATATAATTGTGTAATGTGAAATTTTGAATTCAATACAACATCTTCCTTCCTCATAAGAGAACAATTCACGCTCATTTACACAAAATCGAAGAAAAAATCACGCACCCTCAGGCGAACGGCAACAAGGTGAGGGGTTGCGTGCCTCGCCATAAATAGAGTCGAGACGAAAAGTGATAGTGCGTAAATCCCTGGACAGCGTTATCGCGCATGCCTGGGCCGAGGCATAGAGTCAATCTCTGCATGATATAATTATAGCATGCTGACACTAATAATGACGTTGTCAACGCGCCGATAATAATGTACGGGATAAAGCGACGCAGCGGCAGAAGTAGAGCAAATTGTAAAATGGCCTTTTCGCCGGCTGTCCTACGATTACAATCGCTGTGTTAATGATGCTGTTAATGGCATTAGTATATGGCAGATAAGAGTGAAAAGTGGTCGGGGCGATAAGTGAATAAAAAGGACTCTAATGGCCATTAGGATAATATGCAGATGAAAAGGGGGAGTGGGATAAAGAAGAAAGAAGGCAAAAAAGCGAGCTGAGTGAGCTGGGAAATGTGTAGCTGCTTGGTATATATAAGAAGATAAAAGATTCAATAAAGAAAAGAATTAATAAGCTTTGTTTGTTTCCGTCAAATGTAGTATCGATTCACAGTATTTTGTCTGATTCTGAATTCGTAGAAAAATATTCTATTTCTGTTTTTATGTGCAAGGCTATTACTTTTTTATATGAACGAAACATCTAGATCGTGTTAAAGAAAAAAACAAATCAAAGAATACTACCAACAAACAGGACATAATCAAATAAAAAGTTTTAATCATTTCGGAACACAGTATTCTGCTTTTATTTGATATAACGATGTACCGATCTCAAATAAATACAGATTAACTATAAAATACCGTTAATTGATTTATTTTATTTGATTGTGATTGAATTGTGATTTATTTTATTTTCATATTCGCCAATGTAATCACAAGATAAATGTACAAAGAAACATTATATATCTATTCAATAATTATTTGTAACCAAAACATATCTCTAATGTAAAAATAATTTGATCGTTCTGATAGTTTATACTTATGTATTTTATGACATTGACTAGAATTGAAATTAATCACACTATTAAGTGGAAAATTTGTTATTTCCTTATTCGAATCGGCGTGTCAAGGAAATATAGGAAAAGTTAGAATTAAATTTACTTCTCTGCTACATACACACACGAAACGTATGACAACTTGAAAAACAGTCCAATTGTTCGATTTTTCTTATAATTTATCGTTTTCCTATAACTCAAAAGCTCGAAATTCATATCAGAATTAATAGCTTTCAACAATCCCTGCACGGTGTAATGAATATCGCCAGCATGAAAGGCAGGCGTGCTCGTGCGCTGCACACACATACGTAACCGCTTGTTCGTCAAAAATTCTGCAGCAGACATTTTTCCCGACGAGTCACGCGCGCCCACACGTCTCGGCCAAGACAACAAACCACACGCAACGAGTCGGCACGTATATATACATGTACGTCTGTTCCGGCTCGGAATTTTCCCCTCCGTCTGTGACCTGCGCGTACATATATACATACTCGACCGATACAACAACTCTCTCTTTCGCGGTCAATCGCGATGACGAAAATAAACAATGCATCGAGCGCTTGCATACACATATACACTGTTCTACGGCGCAACGCACAAAGCGTCGTCGACGACAATAATAAGCTATCTCTCTCTCTCTCTTGGGCGCTCGCGAGTGTCCGTCGTAAATCGAGGCCGCGCGCGCGCCCGGAGCGCAATTCAATTGACGCGGGCCGCGATAGCCACTACCGCCCGAGCACCGATAAGGGCGCACAAAAGCGAGCGAACGAGCAAAAGCCCTAACGCGGACTTTACGATGTGTCTCGCGCGCGCTTGCGTCGAAGATTTCGAATCTCGCGCGGCGTACGCATATAATAAAGCACGTTTCGAGGAGGAGGGATTTTCGCTCTTTCAGACTGTTGTTTTCTTCCCAAGGTGTGCAGCTCTCGCGCAGGAGAGAAGAAACGCGAATTTGACACAGTCGGCGCAGGGCGTGGCGACTGCGGCTGCGCGATAAATCGCGCGAGAGAATTATTCGGTCGGGAACGAATCGTGGAAAAGTTCGCCTTTGTTGCGCGCGATTTCGCACTCTCGATTTCTTAACAGCTGATTGTCTGTGAAATGCGCCGTGCTTTCTTTCTATGCGAGTATGCGTAAAATTGTGCTTGGTTCGGGTTTGATCTTAGAGAAATGCTTTAGGAGCTTTAGAAGTACTAATCGTTGTTTATGATTGCACGCCTGTTATGTAAAAATTATATAGTGTTACGTATAATAGCGTGGTATGAGCGAGGGAAATGAAGTTGTAAATTATAATAACAAAGAAGTGATGTAAACATGTGAGGATTGAAATGTTTCATTGCAAATATCTTTGTCATTTGTCAAATTGATAATAAAATGCAACAAGTATGATGTAAATTGACCTAGAGTTGCATCGAAATTTAACAGAACGCGCGAATCATATCGCAATTTCATAACAATATAAAGTTAATATTAAGTCTGTTTTTTTTATATAAACAAGTCATAATCTTGAGTAATTAATTACGTTATCTGAAGTATTGGAAAATCACATTGCAAATGTGTAAATAAGTATGCAACATTTAAACAATTAATTGATAAAATGTTAATAAATTTAAATGCATCGCGGGTCTTGATTAGATTCGCACAATTTTTTGTACGATATTCAGTATAAAAACTGTTACATCAACCAATAATTCTTATGCACAATATTTTTCTTACAAGTACACATTCCAACCTCAAACAATTATTACACCAAGTACATTTTAAATCAATTTTTTAAAACACCTCCTCGACCCGCATCGTAAATCACAATATTCTCTCAAGCGAGCCTGAAATTCGGTATCCTAAAAAATGTAACAGTATATTACATTCATAAAATTTCTTTACTCCGCAAACTCCAAAAAAGAAAAAAAAACACCGCCAGCGCAGTAATAATTCTCGTGGCGCGCGTGTGCGCATTAATTGGCAAGCCAGCAGCAGCAGCAGCAGCGCATTCCCTTTCGCGAGGTAATTGGCAATATCAGTCTATTTGTCTGTAAAAATCGGCGATGCTCAAACGAGAAAGCGATCTCCTCTCGAAATTTACAACGACCCACATAAAACGTAGACATATATATAGACGCGCGGGCAAAAAGGGCCCCGCGCAATACATGTACACACGAACATAGACCGCCAGGGAGTTTCTCCTCGCGGCAACTTGCGAAACGCGCGCTAGAGGCCAAAGAAAGTTAAGTCTCTCCTTCTCGCTCCGCTATATACCAGCTACATATAGCCTATCAAACGTCCCTCTGTACCTATATACGTATACGCGCGCGGGGGGAGAGTCCGGGCGGTACGCGTTCCTCGGGTGTCAGTATAATATAGACAAGCGCTAAAGAGCGACATGCCTTGAATTTCGAATCCGTCAACGGCGAGATTTATTCATTCCCGGAAAGCGTCGTATTTTAAAGTTTTTTACGGCCGCCCGAGGTGGTGTGTTCGTCCGTTAATCTGGCCGCGAGAGTCTCTCTCTCTCGTTCGCCGGCGCTGCTGCGCCTCCAGTACACATATATATTGTACACACAGACGCGAGTGAGGGAGAAAAAGACAGATAAAGAGACAAAGAGAATGAGAGGGAGAGAGGCGCTCGTATATGTGCGAATAACCGACGTGGGACCGAGAGAGGATCGTAAACGAGTTCTCCCGACGCCTCCGTTCGGTATTGCGGTAGGTCTGAGATATACCCGGCGCGCACACACACACACACAGACGTTACGTTATGACCGACTCTCGGAGCTTCTCTCCTCTCTCTCTCTCGTTCATTCTCTCGCCTTCGCCGTCGCGTATATATCCCTTTGCGACGTATACACGCATGCACATATATAGGGGTGTAGACGCGCAACAGAGGGAACAGCGCGCAGAGAAAGAGGGAGAGGATAAAGATAATTTATCGTTGCTCAACACGGTGCAGGCAAATGAACGCACAAGTCATCAAGATGTTACAAATTAAACGCGCCGGAAAAAATAGGGAAGCACAGGGCTGTATGTGGGTTGGTACCTGCGATGGGCCGAAATTAGAGTTTGGGTTTCTGAGAGTATATATATAGAGAGATGTTTGCAGAAGGAAAAAATGAGCGAGGAATGTTTAAAACGTCCTAAATCACGTTTAAGGGCGCTAATTAAGTAAATATAAAAGTCCGGATATTAATGACTTTCATAAATAACAACTTCATTTGGGCGTTCCGAGTGCGGACGAAAAAGTTTCAGCCGAAGGTAAATTGTATAGACGATGGTCGAGAAGGAATTCGAAAGCAACATTCGTACACAGAGGAAATATTTCTACGATCGTATATCTCGCTTTGAGATAACTGTTTAGGTGTTGGCAAAAAAATGAAAACATCTTTCCGGGTAGCTCCTATATATACACGCATAATGCGATTCTTGTTTAAGGCCTTGCGCTCGCAAGCCCATCAAATCTACTCCTAGGAAAGATGAGCGGTGAATTTATTATGTACCGCACGTGACCTGCGCCAACACACACCAACTCGTTAAGTTAACGAGAAAGCAGGCATTGCCAAGGTGGTGCACTGAAACAAGAAAGAAGAGCCAACTTGCTAATACCAAGGTAACTTTAGACGCCTCGGCTATACGTACTTGTGCATTCTGTGAGAGGACTTTGCGTTGGCGCGCGCGCAAGTGAGCGAGCTTGACGTTTGTTTACGTTGAAAAAAAAATCGTGGTGTTTCCACTTTTGATGGCGAAAAGTTCCGCGTTTCGGTCTATTGTATAATTAAAGCGGGCAATAAATACTTCGGGTTTGAAGGTTCAGGATAAAATGAACGTTTTAGTGCAAAAAGTGTGTGATTAGATTATAAATGATTGTTCGGTTAAATGCACGGTAGAAGTTGTTTGTTTGGCATGCAATCAACCTCAGTTTCATTTTAAATAGTTTAACTAAATAGTGAGCCCTCTTTATTAATCTATTTTGTAATACGTATTTTATAAATATTTAATGTACTATAAATTTGTTTTGTTACGTATGAGAGAATCCTCTCATACGTAACAGTTTGTACTAATTATTGTTGCTACTCACCTTCGCGGGTGAACCTCTTAAACTTGTGCTTGAAGTACTCTGAAAAGAAAATAATAATATTCTAGTTAGTTGAATTATATTATTTAAAGATACAATTATACACTAATCAACGATAGCTAATATTAACGTAAAGATTCAAATAATTTATCGAAATTATATATGTATTTTTATGTTCTAAATGAAATCGTTAGAACTGTGAAAGATATATTCTCGTAATCAAAATTTTATACTCACCCTAACTGGCGAACTTTCCGATCTTGGACTCGAATTATTCTGAAAACAAAAGAAAATATATTAGAACGCTTGATAATAACAAAAAAAATAATATTAGAAGTTTTCATTACTTTTTATTTTTAGGCCGTAGTAATAATTATACCCATATAATGTAGGATAAAAAAAAAATTAATGGGATACTTTTTTTATATTTACGCTGTGTACTAACCTTTTCATACGACAACATATTTATCTTTAGAAAGAAGTAATAGATACTTTTTTATATTAACGCTATGTACTAACTTTTTCATACGAAAACCTATTTATCTTTAGAAAGACGTGGTTCTTTGTACAAAATATAAATTTTTAATGAGGAAATAACAGTTTATAAAATAATTAGTAATATATTTATCGTTTGAAAGTAGTTATTTTTTTCGAGCTTCCTCGAAAAAGAATTTTATTTCTAACTGCTCTTGTCGGCAGTATTATTTTTTAAATTAATTAAAAAATCTAACTCTTTGCCTTTTTTATTTATTTATCTTATGAAAAAATATGCCTCCGCTATAAAGTTTCCTCGAAAAGAAAAAATTTCTCGGTTGAAACCTTGATGAAAACATTTTTTTTTTTTTTATGGCAAAGATAAATAAAAGGGGGAACAAATTAAAGTTTTTAATTAATTAAAAATACTGTTGCCCATAGTAGTTATAAATGGAATTGTCTTCGGGAAAAACTAGCAAGATTGAAATGAAATTATTATTTTCAAATGATGTGCAGGACAAAACTTCATAATTATTCAAATTTTACTTATAACCATAAATGTAATGAAGTACTAATATACATTAATTAAGCACTTTGCTAAAAGTAAATAAAGGACGACATTGTTCAGACAGCTTACATGTATTTGAATTTGTTCGAAAATACGAAACTTTAAGATCAGAACGGCATACTATCTATTGCCATATTGCTAATTAAATAAAATAAGCGTATAAATGTGATCCGTGTTTAAAATAAACGGGTTTCGCGGAAAAACATTTAAGCTCGTATTCCTGAAAAACCTCTCATACTTATAGCGCATGCATGAATCATGAATATAGCTCCAGACGAATGTTAATTCGAGATGACTTACTCAACCTTATTTTTAACGAAAACGTACAAATACAAAAGCGGGATATAAAAAGTTAGAAAATGCATTCATTCTGACAAACACAATAAAAAACCCAATCAGCCGAAATTCGATCCAAAAACTTCACCAACGAATCCCCATAACTTTATAGCAAACCCAATAACATCGCCGTCGAATCTTCAAATCGCTTCACTTCACCGCTCTAAGTGCCATCAGTACGGGAAATCGGATCCGGGCCATCGAAAGCACCCAATGAAGTGTGCAATGAAGATGCGAAACAAAGCCGTCTCACCCTCTTATACTTCGCCTTATAAGATGCTGGGGCGCACGATCGCAAGCTGGCCCCGCGGTAAACACACACAAGGGGAGAGCAGAACGGCGAAGAAGAAGAAGAAGAGAGAGAATCCGTTCCCCGAAGCGAATGATGGAACGGAACGAAAACAGAAGCGAAGACAGAGAGACGAGAGACGAGAGAGAGAGTAGGGGGCGTCGGCAGTCTCTTCTCGAAGGTCAGACGAAGTAATGCCTTTTGATTGGCGAGAGGGAGAGAGCGCTATATACGCGGAGAGCCGCGTCTAATGGGGCCCCCGGCTATTTATACTTTAATTGAATTTCCGTTGAAAAGCATACCCCGTCCGCATGCTGCTGCAACGCGAAGTGCGAAGCGCGGTTATATACTTCGCCGACCGTAGCGGCGGATGACTTCGCTGCCGGCAGACCGGAGCGGAGAGGAAGTGGTCGGGCCAAGGACAGAAAGGGATGTTGTATCTCTCTCCATCTTATTCTTGAGAAAATGAAGCATCGCGCGCACGGGGAGTCATTATACACGATGTTTTGAAGTTAAAGCGCGCCCGAAATGTACATGTACATGCGCGAGGGAATTATAGGTTAGCTGTGCTTGCGGGCGCACGCTGGGCGTGTGACTGCGAAAACATTTCGTGTTATTGTGCGAAATCGCGCGTGCTGACCGCGCATCAAAAGAGTACGTGAAACTATGCGAGAATATTATGGATACGACCGAGAGCCTCGCTTCCTTTTTTTATTCGCCGCTTATTTGAATTTCCATGCGCTCTGCAGTGTATGTATGCGAGTGAGAGAAAGGGAGGTGTTGGTTGTTACTGAAGTTGGAGTATCATTAGCGCTAATTGGCGCACGAGCAGTGCCCTTTTTTCATCTGAAGTCAGCGTGAAGTTTGAAATGAAATTATGGGAGATAATATGGTGTTATCGTGTGGGATTGCTTCCTATAACGTTATCCTATAGTATAAGTTGAGTTGTCAGGTATAATGTATTATCTTATTACTCTATTATTATGCATATTATTTTTTTCTTTTTTAGTTAAGGTTGTCTAATAAGGTAAATGCAATTTTTATATCATTATAAAGATTGAAGGATAAAAATTATTTCCCCATTTTCAATGTCAGTTGTAAAAGGAGAACATTACAACGCGAATTACAACTTTAGTGTAAGCAATATTTAAATCAATCCAGTTTCATATATTCATCTTATAATAAGCCAATTTCCTGCACGTTAAATCTCATTTCACATCACACGCTTCTACATTCAAAAGAATTCAACATTCAAAGACACCGAATCCATTAAAAAAACACGTTGCCAGAAAAAGCTCTTGCAGTTCCGTGGCATCCTCTCTTTATAAAACAACTTTTACACGCACACACACATACGCATACACGTATTCTAATTGGATAAATCGCCAAGTTCAATGAAAGGTAAACACTCCGACCGCGCGCTTACACACATCAGCAGCTGGCGCGCCGTAAAATAATCAGGTTTTTAGGGGGCGCTCACAAATACACATGCAAGTGGTACCTACATACAACCACCGTGCTGGAAGTCACCTGCGCGCTCGCACAACCGAACGCAAATCGAAAACATTGTTTCGCTATATAATACTTATACGCGAGGGGAGCCGCCGTTCATTTCCCATCCAGAAATTATAACGCTCTCGTATAAATACACATAACAATAGCGTCTGCGATACATGACTTCTTTCGAAAATGTGTTCTCCGCATCATGACCTTCCGTAAACCCAGAGCCAGACAGGCGGCCGGTGCGCCTAGACACCGAGAAATGCGCGCAATATAGGGGGAAGAGGGACAAAAAAAGGTTCAACAACACCGGCTTGTGTAGCCGCCATACGCCGATTCGAAATTCGGCGCTCGGCACAGTATAGTGTGTATATAATACACAGCGGCCAATGAGTGTATAGGTGTATGTCTGTGTGACTAACCTTGGCGCGTCGCAAAAAAAGCGCGAGAGAGCCCGCGAAAGAAAAGCGTGAGAAGAAAGCGGAGACAAAGAAAGAGCGAGAGAAAAGGGGAGGGAGGCCCGTGCTCCGTTTTGTATGTGTGTATGTACCTACATACGTGTATATACCGGCGGCGGCACATTGATATATCTCGGAAAGAGATTGTGTGTGAGAGAGAGAGGAGAACGGAGTATATAGTAGTTCGGCGTAAAAATATTTATTGAGTGGTTATATATACACGCGTATACATATATAGCCGCGCTGAAAGAGACGAGACCAGTAGTATATTATAGACAGATAGAAAGAAAGGGGAAGAAGAGAGAAGGAAGGTGGAGCGGGCGTGTGGATGTATTGGTGCGGTCGGCGGCCGAAGCGGCAACGGCGGCTCGTCCCGTCTGGCCTATGACCCTGAGACGTTCTCGGTATACGAGAGTAGGCGAGAGAGCTCTCTCACTCGTTAAACGGCCAGCGCATGAGACTTCCTGTGAAGAGAGCGCGCGTCGGTGTCGTTGGCCCTAGTGCGTGTCAGAAGGTCGCAGGTGACAAAAGCCGCCGGCGGCGACGAGGGGAGCCTTGAACGTGTATATCGCACGAGGAGAGCTCAAGGGAGAGCGCAACGCACTGCTGTGCATTAGGTGCGGAAATTGATAAGCGCGGGGAATAGCCGCGACACTTGTGGGATGAGAGAAAAATAATGACGGCGGGAGATATAGAGAGAAGAAATTGTCGAATGAGTGAGAGTTAATAGCCCGGTGGTAACATCGGATGATGAACCTCTCTTCGCTCGCGTGCTCAGCGCAGGATGATGTGGTCGTATATATGGCTGTGGGATAGGGAGCCGGTTGAATGACTTAATTAGCGATAAGAAATTGGGCGGTCTGCTTTCGAGTGTGTTTGATGTGTGTACACGCGAATGATGATCTTTGGTAGCTTTGTATAGATTTTATGGGTTATACAGACGAGTTTTCTATATTGATATTTGTATTATCCAAATGAGTTGTCGTTATATAGCGTAGGAAGATAACTTTTGGTCGCAGGCAATTCATTACGAGAAAGTATACGCACGGAGGCCTTGATTTGCCGACAATAGACTCTTGTTAGCCGGGGCGATTGTAAGCGAAATTACTTAAGTGGGCTCAAAAATGCTGAGGCCACTGGGTTAGTCTGACAAGGCCCGGGGCCCAGGGTCACTGCCAGCCGACGAGAGAAGAAAAGAAAGAAATATGCCATCGCTAAATCATAATCAATGGTAAATTGATTTTATATACACAAATCTCTCATCCTTTCTTATAGGCGCTGAGTAATAGTATATATACGGAAGCGTTCCTTTCATTCTTCTCTGCGTCTATCTCTTCAATATATGCGGCGTTTATTGCTTTTATCGTCTGTTTTTTTGTCGCATCATCTGCATTTGATTGAAACCTCGTGAAAGTGATACACAACGGCCATATAAATGCAAAACACGCGCGCCAGCCTGCGCGTGAGTCATCCCCGTGCAGTCTAAACACCTCTGATTATAAGTCAAATGCAGCGCAGCACATACGTATACCCACGCACGCGTGTACTTATATACGCAAGGGGCACGTCAACATCGACCGTATAATTATTAAAAAAAAAGCTCGCACGCGCATTAGTCATCGTCTCTTATTAAATTTATGGCAAAAGCCGTAAACTTCCGAAATAAATTACAGTCGCCGACGAAGTTAACGTGTTGTTGCTCATGCTGCTGAAGTATATATATAAGAGCGAAAATATTTTGAAAACGAGATGCTCATCAGGCGCGCACAAATGAACCGAAGCGGTAGAAATTAGTCGAGGAATGAGAAAAAGAAGGCTTGAAGGTGAGGGTAAAGAAACGAGACGCTGAAAAAGGAATGAAATAAAGGCGGAGGATACAAGGAAATGGGGCAAAGAGAGAGTAGAAGGGAGCGAGAAAGGAGAGAGAGAGGAGAAATAAACGGGTCGTGGGTAGAACAAGAGAGGATAAAAGGAGCGAGCGAGCGGCAAAGAAAAGAGAGGCGCGAGACGCGCGCAAGTGGTAGTAGTAGTAAGTAGTAAGACTGGCGTGTATAGGTATAGAACGAGACTAGGGAAGAATGAGAACGAGAGAAACGGGCGTGTAGGGTTTAAAGGTGCGTTTGCTTTCGCTCTCGCGAAGGGGCCTCCATATAGGAAGCAATAGAGCACCAGCCGATAATAACGCAGCGGCAAAACGGATACGATTTAACCGCTCTTGCTCTCCTCTCTGCGTTCGATCTCTCTCGCGGGCGGTTGATTTACATGGCAAAGGGACGAGAGCTCTAAGAGTGGAGGCCCCGAAAAGCGGCCGTTTTTTTCGTAAACAAAGTCTCAAATTCCGCGAGTAGCGCCAGACCAATAAATATCCTTAATTCGCGGCGTCGGCGGGCCGCCGATGTGATGTATATTCTCGGAATTCGGGTCCAAAGGAGCGACCGACGCGCGCTCGTTCGCAGCTCGCACGCTATATAGACCTGCGTGCGTGCGTGTGTATCTCTCTCTCTCTCCGTCGGTCTATCGAGGCCCCCGATCCACCGCTGCCGCTGCAGACAAAGAACATAATCCGCAAAGCGTCTGACAATGTCTGCAGCGCGCGCAAAGTCGCGCGCTAAAAGAGAGGGAGAGAGAGAGAGGAGCATCCCCCCGCGACTATTACTACTATAGTATAGACTGGCGCGCGATTATACTGCAAGAGAGTGAGAGACTCAAGGCCACGCCCAAGGCCTTGGCTGGATTAAAAGCGAAATGATCGCGTCGGGTGAGGAGAGGTAGATCGCGTCAAACCGATCGGAAAGAGGGAACGTGAGGGCGTTCGTTCGTTCCTTTGTGGATATTTCTATGTTTGTTTACACGTTAAAAGGGACCTTTTCGTGATTCTTCCCTCTGGACTCGCCAATTAATCTGCAGCGGAGAGAGAGGATTTTTTCGGCGACCGACGAAGGTGCGCGCGCGACTCTGACGCTTTTGGAATATATATATATCGCCGTGGGCGAGAGTCGTCTGAAATAGGAGTCGTTATTTTTGGTATATAAAGCCGCGTGTATATTTATATATATGGAAAAAGAAAAAGTATATGTATAATAAATAAGTTTATTTTTAACACGGACCTATATCACGACTGTTTATTTGAATATTGACGTAACGCGAAATAATCGCTAATTGTAAATCCATCGGAGCTAAAAGTAGGATATTCCATCAATAAATTAGGTCGATGGGGCGCGTATAATTCGGATAGTTGAAATCGTCCTGAAAGCCGCTTGATTTGCTATCAAAATAAAGAAGCGTCGAGAGGTGATGGTTATTGAAAGTTAAAGGTATTTTTGGTATTCGGGTGATTTCGCAGGAATTGGAATATATATATAGGTCTCCGAATTCGAATTATTTCTGGTATTCAAAGGATTCCATATAATACGATCGACCAGTACTGTATAAACGTTTTCGACTTTTATCGCATACTGTAAAATACAACAGCTTTTAAATTTAATCAACATAATGATGCACCATCTTCAAAGTCCAATTATAGGTCAACAAATACCAAAATTCACCTTTAATTTATTTATCAACCGTATAATCTCTTTTCACATCTCCCCAAAAAAGCCCTACCACTCACGATTTTTATTACCACCTATATACGACGACGACGACTCAATCCGCACCGTATCGTCGCGACAGGCCTCGCCGTCGGTAATTAATATGTTGTCCAACAAGCGTCGCGCCCATATAGACGCGTATCACACATGTCGCGCGGTCCCCTTCCACCACCCCGTCAATATAATACGAGACCGCTTAATCTTCGCGTCCGAATCATTTCTCGCGCGCCCCTACCTCTCTCTCTCGCTAATCAAGAATGTATCTTCGCGGCGCGATCTTCGGCCGCACGCGATATTCATGACCTGCACGCGTATAATAGTTCGCCATTAGCGTAATGACATCGACAAAGTTTATTGCTGCACAAGTCGAGTGTAGTCGTAAATTTCAAAATATACACAGCAGCAGCAGCATGTGTATTATACATACATAGACACACACACACACACGCGCGCCGACAATTAATTTTAATCATCGCTTTTGCGCGCAACGTAGGTATACGCAGCAATAATACCACGCCAGCTGACGATGTCTATAAGTGGCCGCCCGTCCATGTATATATACATAGTCTACTTTGCCAGGCAAGGATAAGGGCGCGCGCGCATCGCAGATTGCATCGGGCGTATGCTGCCATACTATCTCCTCGCGCAGCGCACTGGAATATTGCGCGTGGGTGCATATATGCGTGCACGCGCGTCTGCACACGCGAAACTATTTTCATTATTACACTTCAGTCTCTCTCTCTCTCTCTCGAAATTACAACCCCCATCCTCCTAAATATAGTCCGGCACTCGAGAACGAGTTGTGTTGTTTCTTTGGCCGCGCATCGCCATCATCCTCGCCAAGCACACGCGTGTATTCTCATTACTATGATTCACATTGATCGGCGGCCCCGCTGCAACGTCTGTAAAACGTACATTGTATTCCGAGGGCATATTATTCAGGCCTACGCTGCACGTGTTCAACACTGTGCATTATTATCTTCGCTCGATTGTGTTTATACACGTGTAACGAAGTTGAAGCTATCCGCCTCTCTCGACGATTATCCGAAGAGAACGAAATTAATTCAGGAATTTCGCGCGCAACCAGTCTTCAGGTAGGTCATAAACAGCCCAAAAGCGACTTCGGAGGACACGAAGAGCGAGGAGCTTATAATATATATATGTATATAGGGATGCAAATGGCACGCCCGCGGCGCGCTTTCGTTTATATAGCGTTTAACGATTGGCCGTATCTTTGGCGCGAATCTTTTGAAGTGCGTGTGTGTGTGCAGGAGAAAAAAAAAGAAAGAAGAGGACCCTTCAAAAATCATATACACTCGTGAGAAGCCGGGCCTTATACCCCTCGACCCTTATATACTTTTTTCCACTCTCTCTCTCTCTCCTACTTTCCCCGCCTATCGCGCCGACCTAATCATCGTTAACGGCGCTGGCGCGCCTTTATGTTCTTCAAAACTTCGCGTATCTTCTTCTTCCACCTCCTCCTTCTCTCATATCCTCTTCCCTCTCTCTTCTCTTCAATTCCATTATGAAGCTCGAAAGGGCCGATCTCCCTCTCCCCTCTCAGCGCGACTCGCCCTTTGTTTCTGCGCCGGTCGTTCGCTCTTCGTCTGCACGGAGCATTGGCACGCCGCGGTGGTAGCAGCGGCACATAGGATCCTGCTGGCACGGCAAGAAAAAAGAAGGAGAGGAAAGACTGTGGGAAGGAGAGGAACCTGCAGACGAGCGCGGGGAGAGAGAGAGAGGAGGAAACGGTGGTGTGAGGCCAGACAGGCGAACGAAGGGTGCAGGACTCTAAGGGCGAGTGTAGGGACCCCGGTGTCTGCGACTATACTAAGGGATAAAACCGCTCTATAACCCCTCCCTTTATATACGCTTCCCCTCCTTTCGCTATCTTTTTCTACGTCTCTGTGTGCGAATCTTTCTCTCTCTCTCGCTTGCTCGTGTAAGAGCGAATCGCTGTTCTCGCTCTTTTTCGCGGCTTCGCAAACTTCGCTGAGAGAGTGAAAGAGAGGGGGACGAGAGGGAGAGAGAGAGAGCGTCTAGGTCGCTCAACCCTCTTCGACTCATGCTATAGTGAGTGTGTCCCTTGCACTATATAAATCTAAACAGCCTGAAGGACTCGAGGCGCGGCGGGCTTTTTTCTTCTCTCCTCCCGCGCGCCACCGGCAAATCGAATTCAACGCCGCATAGCAGCAGCCCCGACACGTTATGCTTTTTGATGGCGACGCTGCAGCGCTTTCACTACTTTTGTACTTCGCAATTTTCTCACACGCCCTTTCGTGTGCACAGGCATGCCTCCCCCGTTACTTTGTTAAATCCTTATAACGCGCATAGTCTTTTCACGGACGGCGCGAGCCCTTTTTCCTCCTTGCAACACTTTTGCTTATTAAAAATTTAACATTTTTCGAACGTATATAATATATGTATATATAAGTAACTTTTACTTTCGGATATGTAAATTGAACGAGCACATTAGCTCGCAAGGTGCATCCTTCCTATACACATGTGTGTGTGTTATAATCATGCTAATGAGGCCAATTAATATTATAATTCGCGGCTAAAAATAGAGCGGGACTATAAGGGGGGCTGTATAGGCGCGCGGTAGTGTTACGTAAACAGAAGAAGGAAGGATATCAAGGCAAAAGGGACATTCGACAGGTCGCCGCGACGGAGTATAAAAGGAGTCGCTAAAAGAACAAACGATCACCGCGCGATTCCGCTTCGAAAAACTCATCGATTTAATTATGCATATATAACAGCCTCTCCCTCGGCCGCGTGAGAACTCGCGGACGAGGAATAAAAAGCCGAGAAAGAGGCAGCGCGAAGGAGCCGAAGAAGAAGAAGTAAGAGGACGAGAGAAGAGAGAAGAAAAAAAGAGAGTCCGACCGGACGACCGCCTTCTTTGGCGGTCCGGAGCGCAGGTAGTGCTTAATTAACATCTTCGGATGACGCGAGGCCCACCCGAAACCGTTGCCCGCGTGCTTGCTATATGTATATATAGCTACGGAGAGCGCGCGACTTATGTGTGTATTGCGGACGCGTCGGCGATAATGGCTAATAACACACGCGGCTTTACATAATTTTTGGCCGTCGACACTTGTTGACATGGCCATTTGCTATTTTGTCTCTCTCTCTTATGAGCGCCTGTTTGTCGTGTGTAGTGTATAAGGCCGCGTTTGCTTTTTATATATGAAAGATGTTTGCAGTGTATATAGATGCGCGCTGGTGATGTTTGTAAAAACGAATGATTGATGAGCGAAGATTATTTATGTATAAACCGCTGACGGAGATTTCTTTTACAATATGATTTATTTAGCGGGGATTCCGCGGAAGATAGATTTAGCACTGTGTCACGGTTAAAATTAGGACGTGTGTGCGGTTTTCAGTAATGAGTGGAAAGTCCAGTGACGTTTGCGTTAGCGTAAAAGGAGATTGAAAAGTGTTAGTGATACTTATTCGTTTCGGGGTCGGATTATGGATTTTTTTTATGAGTGAATGTTACAGAAAGAAACAAAAATATGATTTATTATGTATATCTGTTGAAACACTAGAAGTTATTAATGAACGCTAATATCTGTTTTAGCAATGAAATGCTATCTCAAAGGGCAGCGGAGTACAGAAAATGTTTTAATTATGATTTTAATTTACGAGTTTGAAAAATATTTGAAAGAGCAAAAAAAAAGAAAACTTTAATTAAATATTTACGCGAAAAGGGAGGTATTATAGCCGAGGGTAAAATTTTCTCCTGTATAAAACTTTAATGGCTTTCGTAACCTTGCGAGTTTGCGTAATATATTAATAGTGAAATTCTTTCTCGGTAACCCTTTCACTTTCATCCTTTCGGTTATATAACTGTCTAGCGCGCAGTATTCCTTTAGCTAGAGCAATTACGAGGTATATATACCTTTTTTTCTCGGCAGATACACTTTAAAATTTCATATACCTTACGTAATTTTGGATGAGTGGAGCGCCAACCATCCTATTATACAAAAAATAACAATAACATACTTTTTAAACCATACATAAACAAAGAAATTTAATTCAATAATAACGTTTGTTTTTATATACGACAATAAAAATTTATCGCATCGTTATACAAATCCACTCCTATATATACCTTAACGAATTCAATCTGCGCGCTATATAACTTTATAACGAACCTCATGGCATATAATCGGTGCGTGAACACAAGATCATCATCGTGTCAATTTTTCAATTGTCAAAACGGGCGCGCGAAACGCGATGGCATTTTAATGCCCTCAAATTTGTCCGAAGCGTCGACACATGCAGCACCTCCTGATACATGCATCACACACTGCACCGAGTCAAGTTTCACATGAGGCGGGCGCAAACAACAAGTGACCGAGCAACAATGTCTCTCTCTCTCCCTGCGCTCAAGTCGCACCGGGGCGGCGGCGTTCAATGGGCCTGTGCAGCAGCAGTGCGTCAGGGCATAATAACGCGCAAAAAGGGCCCACACGTGCGCGCAGTGTTATATACACAGTGTCATGACAATTGGCGGTGTTCAGCGCTGTGCAAAACACGCGCAGCGCAACGGTATATAATTGCAAAGCAGTAGCAAACGGCCATCAGATGATAAATGAAAGTCGGGCTGTTGCACGCGAGAGAGAGAGAGAGAGAGAGAGAGAGAGAGAGAGAGAGAGAGAGAGAGAAAGAGAGCGCATAATACTAAGAATAGCGCAGGCGCGCGCCGCGGTGCTGCCTAGGCCGTCTATTTCTAGCGGCGCATATAACCTTGTTTTTAACGATTGCGAAGAGAGCGAGCGAGAGAGTCGCGGTGGTGGTAGCCGATATCTATTGCCGCGGCGCGTGTATATAGCTCTATATACAAGAGAGATACGGATAGTATATAGTATAGTAAGACTATGTGTACATACTACGCGTGTATGAGGTAGGGATATAGGTGCACATTGTACGCGGAGACTATAGGCCGCACCAGTGCAGAAGGACGCGCGGCGTCTGTGTAGGTTTATGTACATATAAGTAATGCACACAAAATCCGCTCTGCACTCGCGGCGACACGTGTGTGCATTTATGGCCTATTTCCAGTGAGCAAGAGAGATATTATATAGAGAAGCAGCGACTCTCTTTATCCTCCTCCGCCTCTGTTCTCCATTTATCGGACTGATTCCCGCGCGCCCGGATTGTCTCTCTTTCCACCCCCGCCGCCGTGGGAGGAAAGCGAGAGCTAAATAATGCAGGTGGCGGAGAGCAAGAGAGAGAGAGAGAGAGACAACTAGCGCACCCACGCGTCCTTGATGAAATAAGACAGCGGAGAAGGATGAGACCTTCCGCTGCATCACGTGTACATATAGATATATAGGCTTGCGAGGAGATTCTTTCTCTCGGCGACAATGAGGAAAAAAGATCGAATGTCTGGGGTACGTCTGCGGCACGTAACAGTATAAATTTGAGAATCTGAGCGTGCGAAACGCCGGAAGAGAGAGAGAAGGAGCGAAACAACAGAGATTATTCTTTATCAGGGAAGAAAAGCGATATTTTTTCTTTTTTATTGATCTAGCTTTATGGCTGCAGGCTTAATCAACGGCGCGCTTTCGTGAGAAAATGTAATGCTTCGGCTGGAGGATGAGAAGAAATGTAATGTTAAGCTGAAGGGATATACCTGTAAACTTATATATATAGGTATATTATATAGCGATTGATTATAGTAATATTAAAAACGGTATGTATATTGCTACAGGAATAATTAATTAACATTGAAAAAAAGCATTTCAAGGCTGTATCCGTTTTATGTAACTTTTTTGCCAATGTAGTAGTGATTTTTCCAACCCTTTTAAATTAAAGATACTGGAATTAAGAATGAATACTTCTAGCCGACTGGAAATCAGAGCTTCAAATTAAACTCAACAATCAATCAATCGATTTTTAACCACAAAACTCGGAACTATATTTAACTTCTTTGCGAGCATCAAGGCGAATAACATTGATCATCACCTTCGATCACCGTGTAAACAAAATCGTACCAATCATTTTTCTATTTGAGGCTCGCATCGGAATTGCGCATCATCTAATCTGAAAGAGCGAGCATTAAAACCATTGTTTCGAAAACCAGCAGCAAGTTCAAGATAATATTTAACCGTTTTGTCACGATGCAGGTCATATTTTACGGCGGTGATGTACAGGAAAATACACTGTTGACCTAGAGGTTAACCTTTAAAAAAAAAAAGAACGAAGAAAAACTCATACACCTCGATAAAGATAAATGTACCGCTCCGTGCGTATACATACGGGCGCTCGAAGCGATTTGTAAAACAAATTCCGCGCCTGAACATGAGCATTCAAACGCTGTTTTTCTACCTTCGAGATTATTATCATCTGCTATATTTATATTCAAAAATATTTATTTTTGAACTTATGTATATAGAATAATGCGTGTATGATGCTGGTTCCGAAGATTTACGCGTATAAAAATTGTATTTCGTAAAACCGTTGAGATATTAATTTTTTTTGTTTCACAGTAAGTAGTTGCTTAATTTTTCAAGCACTTTTTTCGAGGAAAACTTTTTAGAGGGAGTCTTCGAAGATTATATGAAGAGTGGTAAAGTTTTTCATGAATCTTTGAAAATCTGGAAAAGTTATGTAAAGCGTCTCCCAGGGACAAATATCGTGTCGGATGCTTTAAAAACAAACATTCGCCGAGACGTTCAAGAAGATTTTAATAATTAGGATTCGTTTGAGTAAGTATTCATTAAACAGAAAAGATGTTTAACTTAAAGCTACGCTGATCAACTGAATTTTAACTTTTTCTTTAATTTCTACTAATCCGATAAATTCTCTTCGTTTATAACTTCAAGGAAAAACACTATTTCAAAGCATTATAAAATACATCTGAAGTTATCAACAGAAACAGAAAATGCATTAAAGTATTAATTATTAAAGTAGATAACACATCATGCTTACTTTGCCAAATGAATAATTTAATGAGTATAGTATAGTCTACTATAGATCTCTATATTAAATTTATCGTTATTTGAAATTTTTCAAATTTTTTGAAATTGCTAACATTAAAAATTTGTGCAATAGTTTGAAAGACAGCAATAATTGAAATAATTGTAGAGGAAACAACACAATTTTGAACTATCAGGGAAACTTTTTAAAAGGAGCGCAAGTGCGTAATTATACGTTAGTTTCAACATTTCTTCAAACCTCAAAAGCATTAGAGAAAACTTCAAAAGCGTTTTATATAATAACCATTTGCACTATTCTAAATACTTTCTATTTACAATCCTCTACCAGACACATTATATAACTGAAAACAAAACCCTGCAAAAAAGCCCAAATCGTCGCAACAAAAACCGCCAAAATTCGAAAGTTTACATTTACGTAACAACCGTACCGGCAAACCTCTCTTTTCCCGCCGAAACAACTAAAAAAAAACGAGAAAAAATACTCTCGGGCCTGAAATTAATAGCTGCATATTCGTCGTCACGAGACAGTGCGACGACGCTGCATATATACACTTACACTCCTCTTCCCCTCGTCATTTCTACTTATAAGTAGAAACAGCCGGCGCGTCGTCATGCTATAGATCAGTCGCACTCTCTCACACTGTGCATGCACGCGGCGTCAACAACCCCGAGCGTTTTTGACGCTGCAGGGCGCCCGCCTTTCGGAAACAATGTTGCGCTCACCGAAAACCGAAGAGAGTGAGAGAGCCATAATACACGAAAAGGAAATTAGGTGTACAAAAAGAGAAGCTCGACTGTATATATATACACGCTCGACATAAGGTGGCCGGACGAGTAGCTGGTACCCTCATGCTTGTATTTGTGCGTATATATATATATATAAACCTACTACGCAGCGGGAAGACCCTGACCATTGAACCCTCTCGAGAGGTCTTTCGCTCGCGCGAAAAAGCAACAAAAGTGGCATATAACGAGAGTGAGTGAGGGACACGGCTCACGAGAGAGAGAGAAAATCGCAAAACGCTCGTACCCGACAAGTCTCTTTCGCTGCCTTGGCATTGTACGCAGAGAGAGAGCAGCCGCGCGTTCTTTTTCTCTCGCGGCAAGAGGGAAAGCGCGTCTCCGTCGTCTCGCACCGTCGCTGGAGGGGGGGAAGAAGGGCGCGTCCACGTGAGGGGGGAGAGGGGAAGTAGCGGTGCAAAGGGGGGGAGACCGGAGCAGGAGCAGCGTTTCAGGGAAAAGAAGGGGGCAATAACCAGCAGCGGCGGCGTCGCGAGCGAGCGAGCAGACTGGCGCAGCCCTCGCTGTTTGTAAACACAGCCGCGCGCGCGCGCTACTTTCCGATGCAAGCGAGGCCGACCACGCTGTTTTTGAATGCGTGCGTTGGCCGTAGCCAACGTGCAGCAGCAGCGCATCCCTACATGCTTTTGTACGCAGCGGTATATAGATGCGTGCGGGTGATCGAAAAGCCGCGCAGCTGCTGTCTGATGCGCAGTGCACGGTACGATAGTGTGTATAAGAGATGCAGAACGTCGATGATGGGGAGATATATTTTTTTGCGTATAGTATTATAGAGAATGCGTCTACTGAGCTGCTGCTGTTTTGCCGTTAAATACAACTGTGACGCTCGGCCTCGTTTTTTAACCGCCCCCGCGTGTGTGCATGCTGCTATATGCGCAGTTTCCACGTGCGATGTGCGAGCGCGCTCCATTTGCTTTTCCAGCTCGCTTCCTATACTATAATACTCACACCCATCACACGTGGGCGAATGCTGCTGCTGCTGTCTTTCTGTCTTTTTTACTGCGCTTTATACAATATATACACGTGCGAGCGTTCGTTTTATCATCGTCATTGACGCGGAGCGAATCAGCTTTCTCGCGTTTTATACACTTTCAGCGGGGAGAGACCACCGACCTTCGGCTTTGAGCGTTATATATATATAGAGTATCTCGTTTTTTATTTCACGCTGCGGGAGGCGAAACTGGTGTGGGGGGTAGAAAGCAAGAGAGAGAACAGTTCGGAACTTGTTGAATTCGGGAAAAGCGATTTTAATCGGGAGGATTTGCAGCGGGCGCGGCGAACAAGTTTTTCCGCCGATGATTTTATTGCGTTTTAGTCGCCTCGTGTTCGTATATATATATATAGTTTCTCTCTTTCTCTCTATCTCTTTTTTCTCCCGGGATTTTCTCTCACTCGGCGGGTCTAGCGTCCCTCTCCCCAACCGACTGCCACCCGCACCGTCGAATGGATTTCACTGCGTGTGGCGCGCGCGGTGGGGGCAGAAGTTTAACTTGAATATGCCCGGGATGAGCGTATACGGCGA
The DNA here is from genome assembly GCA_900474315.1 of Torymus auratus. Classification (NCBI taxonomy): domain Eukaryota; kingdom Metazoa; phylum Arthropoda; class Insecta; order Hymenoptera; family Torymidae; genus Torymus; species Torymus auratus. Next base: position 12,700 of record UXGD01000466.1, on the reverse strand, counting down.
GCTCTTTTTGCACTCGACGCGCGATAAAAATTGCGCGCGCGCGCGCTTTCGAGAGAAAGAGAGAAAGAGGAGAGAGAGAAATATAATTGAGTTAGAATTTTCGCTTTAGCGACATCACGACTATGACTGGCGGAGAGAGAGAGCAAGTTTGCCCGCACGAGGAAAAAGTTCGTTGGATAGCAGAGTTTTTCTGGTATTATAGGGGCTGAGTATGATTTCGAGCGTTGATCTTTTCAGCTATTCGGGATAAATATTATTTTTAAAAGCTCTTGATTGACATAGCTGTCTGGTATCCTATATTCAGGAAAAAGTTTGTGCATTATCTCTGTTTAATCTTTGATTAGTATGGGTTGAAAAAGTTTTATATAGTTGGCGTTTGTACAAATTATGTTGGAGTAAAATTAAAATGGGCTATTCTATTTGATTTCTAAGAATAAAATGACTATATTGAGAATGGTTTCGAATAGGTCATATAAAAGTATGTGACTCATACGACGTATTGAGGTACATGGGGCAAACAGCTTTCTATATGTACTAAATTTAAGTTCATTGTATCGTCTCAGATGACGCAATAAAACTTAATATTTATAGCTTGCGTAATGAAAGATCAAACATCGAAAAGTATATTCACGAAGCTATGTAAATACAGATACGCAGTAGTATACGGACGCTCTATTGATATATATATATTTTGCGTTCGAAATTGGAGAGAAAAACCTTTCAATGAATTTTTATGTACATTCTATTATATACACTTTCTTTTTGATTTACTACGACCACGTGGAAATGTTGTTTTTAAAGCGGAAATACCAGGAATCGACCTTTGAAAGAGCAAATTTAACCAACGCATGTATACACACGAAAATGAATATAAAGTGTTTTTTTTATTGGGGCTTATACACTTTTTTATCCTCTAAATTCCGCTTTTCACGCGTTCATTCACTCCATTTATTCTGCATTCATATAAACCAAACTTCAACATGTCATTACCCGTTCGTTATATATTTCATTTATTTACAAAACCATACTATACACATTATTTAAAAAAACATATATCCCTTTCAAAAGTTCATTCACCTCGACCCATCCTCGAAATAATACATCTTGAAACCCAGCCGCAGCAGCAGCAGCATCTAATCTCCCTAAAACCCTCCCAAACACTGCGCAGCTACATCCGCACCCAACTCTATACACATACAGCACTATATACACTTGAAGTATATAGACGACCGTTACAGCGTCGATGTAAAGCTACACCTGAAATCATCTTACAGCAGCAAACTCTCTCTCTCTCGTGCAGTTTCGATCGAGGATCGGCGCGACCGTTGCCGCAACGCGCGCGGGTGTGAGTTACTGGCTGTATCGAGCGCGCGGCGGCGGTGGCGACGAGGGTGGTCGGGATCCAGGGCCGGACGCGGAGCTTGTAACGTTACATTACCCCCGCGCCTCCGCTGCTGCTGCTGCAGCACCGATCTCTCTCTGCTTCTCCCGCGCTTCTTCGGTGCCCGCGATGTGGCTGCCGCTCTGTGTATTATGCAAGCGAGGCTTTTTGCCGATCGGATTGCAGTGGTGAGGAGTGGAGTAAAGTTGTCGTGTGTAGTTTGCCTTTAAGGATCGTCATGATTCTTGATGGTTTTTTGAACGAGCTTGTTGAAAAGAATTGACGGTTGGTTAAATTTTAATAGACCTGCGTAGTTTTATAGCATTTCTATTATTGTAAAAGCTCTATTGATATAAGTTTCAATGATACATGCAAGGAGTGACGTATACTTAATAGCATTAACCATTTATATATAATTTACGATACGTAAAAATCGTGTAAATTTACGATCATAAGAATTGAAGATTACTTGAACGTAATAGATTATTCAAAGTAGATATATATATATATATATATATAAGACGCAAATAGGCGTGTTTTCCTAAATCTGTATTTTATATGTAAAGGCGGAACGATATAGCCATTAATCCGGATTAAAAATACCTAAGCATTTGACTCCGAGCATTATAAAAATATAAAAAAACATATCAGGAATTCCGTGCATGCGGTAGTGCTCCGGCCCCGAGAACGAGGTCAGGGGTGCAGTTTCACCCTAGGCGAAAGCGCGACGAAATAGCCGCATTATTTAAGATCGGTGCTATGATTAGATAAAGGAAATTCGTATAGTATTATGTTAATACTGGGGTTGTATTTCAGGTAGCATGAAAATCATAACCACATCGTCAGCGCGATTATAATACAAGCGCAGTAGGGAAAAAGAAAATCGTGTATTTTCATATTTTCCTCTTTTTTTTGTTCGAAAACGCGTCATTTGTATTATACAGGGACAAGATAAGCCTCAAAAAGTAGGTTAATTGCGTTTTATTCAGGAAACAAAAAAAAGCCCTATAATATCCTGCGCTATAATACGCGCTATAATCAAACCGATCTTTTGTATTATCCATCACGGAAATAATGAATCGTGATGCGAGCCCGGAGATGCATTGCATGAGTTATTTGGCCACGCCTAAAACTGCGCGTCTGTTACTACTGAATTCTCGATTATCATGGTTATATTTACATATGTTTTATGTTAATAATTCACCACGAAGCGTTTGATATTTATCAAGCGAGTCATTCTATCATTACCGCAACAAAGTATAAAAACCTCCTCCCCCGCACGCGACGATTATAATAAATTTCAGTCGCGCGCAGTTCGAAACGAATCTCGGCGTAAAAACACGAATCGAGGTTCGGATTCGGCGAAGCGACATCGTAAATTCCCAATCAAACGCGACGGGAGAGAGACTCGTAAATGAAGTGATTCTCTCGAGCCACTCGATAAACTCATTGTCAAAACAGCCGAAACCCTTCTTCTCTCGCCCACAGCGCGGGCTCGATTACCATTCTCCTCTCTGAAAACGCGCGGGAAGAAGACGACGGCATGGCGCGCGCGCGAAAACGGAGCAAAAAGGAGAAACGCGAAGAAAAACAAGAATCCAGCAGCAGTGCACCCGAAGCAGGAAAAGGAGCCTCTCCGCATATACACACAGTGCAGGAAAAAGAGGAGGCGGCAGCAGCGAAAAAAAAAGAAAAAACATCACACACTGCACTCGAAAAAAACCGCCTTCGGAAAAAAAAAAGGGAAAAAAATTTAATCCGGAGCGCATAAACGCGCGAGAGAACGTCGCAGGCGGTGCGCGTGCGCCTGCATGAGCGCCGGCCCTGTGCGCGTCGGTGGGAATATCTCGCGCTCTCTCCCGCGCGAACGAGCGAGAAAGACGGAGCGAGTCGGAGCTCCGGGGATCAATGGACGCTACCCTACGGGGCACTACACTCGCTCTCTCTCTCTCTTTCCTCTCCTCTTCCCTCCCTCCCTCGCCCGTCTACGACGTAGTATATAGTAGTATGTATAGGCCCACGCGAGGAGCGCGTATACACACGCTATATATACAGCGTAGTAGCGTACTATTGCAGCTGGACCCCTCCCCTCGCGTCGCGCGCGCGCATCATCCTTCTCCTCCGCTGGCACTGCATCCCTCCACCGCGCATATAACGGCGCGGGGACTCCCCACTCTGGACAACTTGCCGACCAATGGGAGTGCAGCAGGAGTTGGCGCGCGCGGGAAAACGCTGGCACGCGCCCGGGTGCACGGCCCTGTGTATATGTGTGTACGCGGGCGAGACGCGACCGACGCGACGACGACGACTCGACGCTCGCTGTATATAGCTTCTCCTCCACTCTCTGGCGGCTGTTTGCTCTCCGTCTCTTTCTCGCTCACACGCGGCACTAGCTATGTAGAGGAGAGAGAGAGAAACGGAGCGGACGCAGGCGCTGCTGCTTCGCTGCGTATAATGACATTTTCGGGGTGCTCTGAACTCTCCCTGGGTGTCCTTGTCTCTCTCTCTCTCCCCGTTTCTTTTATTTCCTTTTAGTTTCATTTTATTATCGGCGGCAGAGTGAGAGAGAGAGAAAGGGAGTTGAGCGCCGATGATGAGAAACGTTCTCTGTCTCTCGCGCGCGCGCGCTTCTTTCGGGATGAAAACATTTGCTTTTATTTCAGCGACCCGACGCTGAGAGAGAGGAGGCTTTTTTTGCGCAGGTGCACTGGAATGCAAAAGGAGAGAGAGAAAAGTAGTAGCGGATGTTTTCGAACTAATGATTATAAACGTTACATTGAAGTTGTGCGCGCGCGCTTGCGTAGCTGTATATGTAGCTTGTTATTTAGCATTAAATATGTAACGAGCGGAATAGATATCGTGTAACGCGCGAATGATTATTCATAATGCGCTTATATAGTGAAGTAAAATTTTCTAGATCGCGCGCGACGTGTAAACGGTAACCGCATAATAAAATTATAAAATTCCAACATGCGAGAAAATTAAAATAACATTCCGGAGCACTTTTCATATATAGGTATACTCGTTGGAAAAAATGTTTTTCCAGAGCTGTAAATTTTTTTTATACTACTTGCTTAAGTAGTAAAATGTTCGCTTTGGAACGGTAAAATGTTGTACCAATAAATACGTCAACGCATTCGCAAAAAAAATAACCATCGACAGCAAATTTATTCAATATTAAATATAAATCAAACGACTCGATATTTTCCCCATTAATAACGCAAATATGAGCTTTCCCATCAAGGGCTCCGCACGTGACGCGGTAGCACTCGAGACGGTAAATAAAAATATATTTTTTAAGTGTATCCGATTTCAAGGTTTCTTTATTTATACTGCGAGCGTCGCGGTGTCTGCGGGCGAAAAGCTCGCGGCGGGAAATGAGAGAAAAAGGGAAAACCAAGATAGAGACAGAACACGCTGGGAACTGGCTGGCTGGGCGTTCGATGTTTACGTCTTTCGGTTTTTAATTTCGTGAAGCGAAGGGCTCTTCTCTTCCTATGACTTCTACTCTCGATCCCCGCCCTGCCCGACCTTTTATTTTATTTGCCCGATCGCCTTCTATATTTTCCCTCCAATTTTTTCCCCGCAATATTCACTTTTTCACTTTTCTCATTTTCGCTAAATCGATTTCCACCCCCGCGGTATTCGTTATCCATTCTCGTCCCCCTCTTCGTCGCCCATTGACACTTCTGTCGTCTCACCCCCGCTTGACGCCGCCCTCGTTTGCCTTTCATTCTCAATGAATTTTCCATTGTTTTTCACTCGCCTTTTCAAGCCTCACACCCTCGCAGCTTTCTTCTCCTCACCTTGTCGCTCGTTATTTTTCTCATTTCTCACCCCCACCTCCGCGTTGGGTTTTTCTATCCGTTTGGGCAACTGTGTGTTTTTTTTGCCTTAGCTCTCTCTTTCTACTCCCCCTGGTAGTCGGCGCACGTCGCGGCGCCCGGAGAAACTTAACGAAGCGACGATAATTGAGACAGGAGGAGAGAAACTTCATCCCTCCGCGGGCGCGAAATTTTATTTTATTATATATACGCGCATGCGCCGGAGAGAGAGAGAAAAAGCCGAGTATAAGAGAGTAAACGAGAGAAAAGGAGGAGGACGACAAAGGAAGTATATGTATATAATGTGCGCGCAAAGCGCTCTCGAGGTTTTCGAGGATCGCAGTAGTGTATGTGCGCGCATATCTCAGAAACAAGGCAAGAGAGAGAGCCGCAAGCGCTAGCGGCGCACAGTCATCCGAGAGAGGGACTGTTTTCGCGAACTTAATCGCGATTTAACGTCTTAGTGGCGGGGCGCACGCAGGAATTATTTTAGGGGGAGCGAGAATATAAGAGGCTGTTGAGCTTCTCTCTCTTTCTCTCGTACTTTCTTGCTGCAGCGTGAGCGCACGCTTTTTGTCGCGCGCGGGTGAGGCACGCTGGCGAATATTATGTATAGGGGGGTCCGATAGCACTCGAGACTGAATTACTCGAGCGAAAGAAAAGTTTTTTCGAGGGGGTCCTTTTAATTTTTTTTTTTGCTTTCCAATGTCGAGTGTTGTGTGTGTGTGTGGCATAATCATATTTCTTAACGAACCGGATGTTTTGCAAATCAAGTTTTATACTGTATACTAATCAGCGTGAATTTATATAGGATTCGCTTAATAAAATCCACTTCCTTCCGAAAGCGTGTAGCACGTAAACATAAAAGGCGTTATCAGTTTTCCCCTCTCGCGTATCGTCTGCTTCCACGCACGTTTCCTCTCATTGTCTCGGTTAATGAACGACGAAAAGGCGCATCCCACTGTATATACACGCTACAACGTGGAAAAAAGCTGCGTTTATTGATTATTCATCATATAGCCGCGCGCGTCGTCGCTGTTATTGAACTTATATAAGAAGAAAATTCAGCCGCTAATGATGTTCTGATTGCGATAAAGCTAAAAATAAACAATAGCTCGCTGCTCCTGCTACTCGACTGCTGCGCACTTGCGTTTTCTGTCACGAAGGTTGCATCATCGTCATCGTCGCCGTTATGTAATCACGTGGAACGGCCGACGAAAAAACGCGTGCACGCATATAGACAACAACTTATAAGCCTTTCTATACGGCGGATAGACAAGCGTGCCATATCTATCTATTCGAACGCGAAAAATCAAGACGCAGTTTTAAAGAAACGCATATAACCTACCGCGCGATCGAGCTGGAACGATATCTGCTGCGCTGCGGATGCATTGAACGCGCGCGCGGCAAGCTGGCACGTCGTTTGGCGGGAATGAAAAGTTTCCGGCTACCAGATGGCAGGAGCTGACGGATGAGTGCCGCGCGCGAAGCTCTCTTCTTCGTTCGGTGAAACTTTCTTTCTAGGTTGGAGAACTGGATGTACAATTGGAATTCGTTTTTGATTTTTTATTTGGTTTGGGTTGGAATTTTACATTACTTTTTGTTGTTTAGACAGAGATTGCAGAATGAAAATGATATAAGTGTAATATGAGGATTTATTGTATAGTGTTTTGGACTTCAGGGTTCTGAACGTTGAAGAAAAATTTTTTGTATATAATTTATACCAATACAGATATTTATGATACGTTTTTCCATTAGTTGTATGAAGTTGATAATATTTATAGCGTTCAATGTGGTTTTCTATATGAAAAACGCTTAATGATGCGTTAGACAATATGTCAATATTCCGAATTGTATACAAAAAATAAATAAATAAATAAATAAAAAACAATAATAAATTATAAATTTAAAAATTTACTAAAGAATTTCTCTTGACAATTTTGTCATCCAAACACTACTTACGTTAACTATAAGAAAATATGCCAGAACAATAATATTATGTTTGAAAGTCGGTCTAAAAAGTTCATAATTTATTATTAAATATTTAATTTTGCGTTAAATTGTTATAAATCTCGTTACATTTCTTCTAATACAAGAGTATTTGCAAATTTAAAACTATATGAATCCAAACAATTTACAGCTAAAAACTAAGCCTTTTTATAAAACGTACCATTAGCGGCATCCATCGGTCACTGATGGGAACTAGAAGGTATGGGTTTGAAACTTTGTTGATCATTTAAAATTTTCTCAATTAACAACTTACACGATATAATAAGCAAACTTTAAATGACAAATTACATTTCCAACAAACACCAATTTTCCAATAATTAATAATACTTAATTTACCGTTCGTATTATATTTACGGTTCAGTAGTAACGTTTAGAAATAGTCAGACCTGAATGTCAAACTATATTGCAATTAAAATTCATCCACGAACAATACACCTTATGAATATTCCCGCGTATATTTTAAAAATTCCTAAATAATAAACACACTCACGTCTATGAAAAAAGTCGCCACCCAAACATCGCACGCACCTATATTCATGTATCAGTTATAATATTATAACACGCCGACGACGATCTCTCGGTAATTTATAGCCGAAAGTTTATCAGTGATTAATGTTTGCGTATTATTATTTAACTACATCTACCCCTATTCATCAGGCGACAATAAATAATTTACCAAAAAGTCCTTACACGGCCATTTCATTAATATTCGATCAAAAATGATGTATCACCCAATCTACGTGACCGCACTACACAAATATACAACATCACAAAGTGCATTCGCCGCGTGCGCGCCTCGTTATATATACAGCAATCTCCCATCGTATTCCACAGTCGTTCGCGCACGAATGAAAAAAAATTCTCACGTACAGCCAGCTTGCGAACAATTTAATATGCTCCATATTCCCTTAATTTCGTTTTTCACCAGATCGGCCGAAAATTTATGTCTACGAATCTGCGACCCAATAAACGCTTTGACATCTAAATAGATGGGCGCGAAATAGCAGCACGCGTCGCGCATAGAACGGCAACTTTTCGTCGCACGATGAGCATAAAAAATTCGTGGCATGCTGCTCTTCTGGTGCGTGCAATTAGAGTCCGTCCCCGCAGGGCGCAGGGGTGCGCTACTCTCTCATTCGGGAAACACACGAAGAACTAGAGGAAGTATAAAGTAAGAAGAAGACTTCGGGCGAATGATCGATGGTCCGGCGATATTGCCAGCGACATATGAAGTAGCATCAGGGCAGCTTTGGCAGTTGCCCCCCTTCATCTAATGGGGGCTCGTCTGCACTCTGCGTGCGAGCGCGCGCAAAGTGTCACGCCTCTGTCTCTCTTCCCCTATATATATAACACACGCTCGCTCTTGCTCGCGCCTTCCTTTACATTTTTTCCCCGCGCTAATACACATTACCGGCAGGCGCTCTCTCATCAAAGGACGTGCGCCGCAAAGTGCCGGAGAAAGGAAAATTAATGAGCGATGTAAGCAAACTTTGCTCATTCTCTTCTCCCTGCTGTCCGTCCGCGATGTCTAATTTCTTTTCCTTCCTGGCTTTCTCCTTATATTGCTGTCGGTGCTCGCCGGCCCTCGAGGCGAACTTCTATTTGCGAGACAATTTCGTTCCAGGATCTTCCGCATGTATATGTGTGGGTCTGGCTTGTCTGTGTGTATATAACACTGTGCTACGGAGGGAGAGAAATTTGGTCAAGCCTCATTTTTCATGAAAGCAGCCATTTTTTGTGGATTACCGCAGATACACATGTGCGCGTCGCTGTCTGTATTATATTCGGCCCGCGCGAGCTTTTTTTATATATATAAGCCTCGATTGATGATGATCATGTGGCCGGCTGTGCGCGTCGGCTGGTGCGTGCTCTCTCCCCTCATCCCTCGAATCTGTCTCTCTTTCACCCCCGGATCTGCCGCGCGAGAGCAAATTTTCCCGGGGACTTTCTGGTCACGAGTATAATAGGGAAATTCATGGAATAATCTGTGACAGAATAATTAAGGGAGGCGCGCTCAAATTAAAAGTAAAACTCACATTTGGCGGTTGTAAGTTAGCGCGAGTGCGCGCGAGCGTTGAATTATGGAATGTTCCCCCGCGCCAGTGTCGTCCTTTTTCTCTCCTCTGACTTTTCTCCCACTCTCGGCTCTCTCCACCCTTCGTCTCACTTTCGGAATTTTGTAATGAATCGAATTCGAAGTGGCGTATTCCGCTCACGCGCTGAGTTATGCGTTTTCCACGAGGAAAATTTACGAGCGCGTCGTTATGAGCCGAGAAGGTGCGGATGGACGTGCGAAGGAGGGCGAATCGCCTCCTCTCTCCCTCCCCTTCCTCAGCGAAGAGAGAGAAAAATATAACTCCGTTTCCGAAACGCATCCTTAATACGGGACGACTCGCACGTTCCTCGTGTTTTCTGCTTGAGATTTCGCGATTTCACGGCAAATTGCTTCTTACATATGAAATGGGGAAAAATGCAGCTCTGCGGGCGAGCTGTACAGTTCGCGTCTTTCGAAAACTTTTTATGTACAACGGTTATATGCGCGCAAGCGTCATGACCGCGATGGTGTATATAATGCCGGTTATGATGGTATGACTTCATTCCATGGTGAATTTTTCAATTAATATACAATTTAGCGTGAAGCGAAAAAGTTTCATCGCTCAATTTCATCTTAATGGTGGCGCGGGTGATAGCCATTACGATTAAGCGAAATTGCACCGAATGAGTACTAACATAATCATTTTGTACGCTAATCATAAAGCTGTCGGTAACGTTTTTCTAAATAAAGCGAAATCAATATAAGGCGTTTTATAGACCACAAAAATGCTAAACATTCAATCAACATAACTCGGTAAACGACATACCTATTCTATTTCGAAATCCAACACTTTTATTGACCGATCAAACCGGGAAAATCTCCGCGCAGACGGCATTTATTCCCGACCCATAATTGCACGTCTTGTCTCGTGCCACCATAGCGGTGGCGGCGGCGGCATCTCCGAAAAGACCAATTTCCTCGAGGATCCCTCAACAGCAGCAGCTGCGCGCGCCTCAAGGTCCTCTCCATCGGCGGCTTCTCCCACTCTCCTTCAGATCAAGTTTCGCAACAAATAATTTGCAAATGAGCTGACGCTGCTGCTACCGGTTCGCGTCAAAGGCTCTCGCGTATATTCGCAATCACGCCTGCGCGCGTGCCTTTCACCACCCCGACGGCGTTTATCACACGCCTCGTATTTTTCCGCGCGCACCCGCCGCCGGCTCGTTAAAAACGCGACGAATTGAGCGCGCGTTGTCTTTGAGCGCAGATCAAAGCTGCCTGGCGTTGTCGTCGCGCGGGTGGGGGGAAAGGCACTTAGACCCGCGCTAATAGGCGCGACGTGTGAACCTCAAAATGGCGGCGGCGGGGAGCGCGCGAAATGGCAGAGACGCGGGAAAATCGAATACGGGCTGTATAAAGTTTGGGGGGAGGGAAGTAGAAGAAGGGAGAGGCGAGCGTTGGAACGTCAAGAGGTGGAAGTCGCGAGGGACAGAGACGCCGACGTCGCGGACGACGACGGAAGGTGGAGAGGTAGTGGGAGTCGCCAGAGGAGGAGGAGGAGAGAAGGGTATATATACGGTTGATGCAAAGGGAGAGAAAAACGTGATCGGCGTACTACTAGGAGTCGCGCGAGCGAAGGGGTCGCAGCAGCAGCCGCCCCCGCGAGCGACGATCGGCGAAAGGAAGACGGAAAGTCCGTTTTCATTCCGCTGAGCCACTATCTGATCAGGAAGGCCTCTCACGAATTGAGTGATTTATTCCTTCCCATTCCTCGGGATTATTACATACATATAGATGTTATACGCGCAGCTTTACCCCGCATCTCTTTTCACCTCTCGCCCCCCTCCAAAAAGTATACATGTACGTATAGACGTCAATGAGTCATAAAAACTGGATCTTTCTTGCTCACATGTGTGATGTGCGTGTGTGTTCACTATCTCCCCCGAGTCTTCGGCATGGTCCGCGGCCCCGGCACACGACGATGTTATACGAAGCACTTAGACGGGCCTGTACATGCCCGTCAATGGCTTCATAAACACACGCTCGAGCTACTCCTCTCGCCTTGTTGGCCCCGAATGTATGTACGTATACCAGAGGCCGTTTATTGTTATATATACTTTGCCAGCCGCCGCCCGCTCTTAGCGTCTTATTTTGACTCGGTGAAAGCATTAATTTTTACGCTGCTTTGTGCCGCGACCGCGTGTGAGAGAGATCGCAACCTTGTTTGCAATGTAATGAAGCTAGCGTGGGCTTCTGTAAAGCGTCACCGGCGAGTGGAAGCGTTAAAATAAACGTGGCCTGCGCTTTCTGCAAACAGAGCGCTTGATCGCAAGATACTTTGTAGTCTGGATTTCGATGAAGTTGATATTGCTATGTAGTATAGTTTAATAAGAAGAATTCATTTTTTATAGGTTGTTGATGAATTGACTCGGTTTGTTTTCGCTTTATATAATTGGATGAAATTTTATAGTGGTTCTTTGGATATTTAAACTTTTCAATAAGAGAATGGCTAAACTCTCACTAGCACTTGGAGAAACGTTTCGATTTGGGTTAAGATTAAACCTTTTTACTAAATGGAATGTAAAAAACTTAATTGAGAATCCGTGTCTGAGTTAACTGTCCCCTATATCCACTTCTCTTTATATTGTACTGCGTCAAGAATACATCTTGACGAAGGTTTAAATTTGTAATCCATCATGTTTTTGTGCTCTAATTGATGACGCAAATCGACCTGTTTTTTGCTGTGTAATTAAACAAGCTATTATATATTATTCTTCCTGAGCAGTCTCCTAAAAAAGTATATAAAACATTATAAAAGAATTGAATAAAAAAATCCTTAAAGATAGATTTATTCGTTTTATGAATTACTGACAATTCCTCGATAATAACAATGACACAGTTAGAAATCTTAAAAAAGTAAAGCTTTCGTTCTACGAATCAAATTAAATTTGTTATATCCCTTACTCTTATATTTCTAAATGTACGATTATTATACCTCAAGTACGTAAAAGGACTGAATTAAACAAGTTTTCTCCAAAATTATTCTAAATTGTCGTTTTGAGTAAGAAGTAGGTTAAACATTTACGTTAAACTCCTGCAAAAATGCGAACACCCAGCAGCTCCTGCTATTCCATTCGGCGCTACACATCTCCGCGAGGCTCTTTTTCACCAAAATAACCGGGAAAAATTCAAGGTCACGCCTTCTCTCAACACACCGTCCCCTCGTCTTTCCCGTATCGTTCACTCCGGCGCACAAATACATACGCTATTCCCATTTGATACATATATTTTTTTTTCTTCGTCGTGTACATGTACAAAGCGACCGGGGGTCGACCTTATGGTAGCGTGCTCGTTCGATTTTCGCGCCCCCGGACTTTTTTCGCCGGAATTGCCATAAAAAAAGAGAGAGAGAGAGAAGGGGAATCTTGCTTTTCTCGCAGCCTACCAGAG